>PHNY01238473.1:0-13182 GCA_003724115.2 Anethum foeniculum
TCACCTCGGGAATCTTCTTCCCGATCTCCCCCACTATCTCCTCCCAACAGCTCTTGAAGGTCTCAGGGAAGTTGGCATCATACTCAGCATCCAAAATGTCCTGGAAATCTGAAGATGCCTTGTACTCAGCAATCATCTCCTCACGGCCCTTCTTCACTGCGAGCTCCAAGCGACGTACCTTCTCCTTCTCCTCAGCCAACTCCCTCTCCACCTCCCGAAAGCAGGCAAAGTTAGCCTCCGAGGAAGTCAGGTACCTATCCCTGTCCCTCTCAGCTATGGTCATTTCAGCTCCACCTTCTTCAGGTTATGAAGAGCAGCCTAAAGATAGGTGTTCATCTACAATAGACAATAAGATGAACAATTTAAACAAAGAAAACTATAGAAAGATAAAGTAACGCAAAAGGGAGTTTCTAGAAACTTACTGAAGCAACAGCCTGAGTGCCAAGACGCTCAATCTGGAGGTCATCTGATGACTCCACAATCTCGGCCCTGTCCCGGGGAGTGACTACGCTCTCGGACCATATAGCCGCAGCCTTAGAGTTCCCGGCAACAGTGTCCTTCCGCTGTAATCCCCATGTCAGCACAAAGGGGGAAGGATCCTGGTCGATGCTCAATGGCCTTTCGACCACAAAGGTGGGCACAGTCTCAGTAACGGTCACCGAGGGACCGTCCCCAATCCTCACCCGCTTGGAGCGGTGAGCCTCCACCGCTGTCCCACGAGCAGCAATGGCCTCTCTATTCTTGAAGATGGAGTCCAAAGCTGTCTTAGCTGCAAAAAAGATACAATAGAAATGGTTAAGTAAGAAAAAATACCTTGGGGACCAAGGTTGCTAAGACCTAATTCCTGCAGGTTGCCCTCGGCTAAGATGAGAGCACAATGCCGCAAGTTATCAGCTACTATGGCCTGGATGGCCGCATCCTCATCTACTCCCAACTTTAGATCCCATAAGGATCGTCAATACTTTTTGAGAAGTTGGGCCTGAAATAATTGTCCCAACCTCCTTCTTCCTTCAAATATACAAAAAACCATTCTTTTTTCCAATCCAGGAAGGAGTCCGGGTTGGAATAAGAAATAAAGCAAGAGCGGGCTAAGCTCCTTTGAAAATTTTTGACCCGGCCCTGATCGTCGGGAGCATTAACAAATTTAAAAAGGTAATGGAAAACACAAACATTGGGTTCAAAACCATGTTTCCTAGACTGGGCCATATAACAGTGAATAAAATGCCAAGCATTGGGTGTGAGTTGAGTTGGACAAACCTAGATTCGGTTAAAAGGCGACAAACGAAAGGATGTGGTGGAAAACGGAAACCTCTGTAAAGAGTTTCCTTATATATATACGAATATCCCCGGGCTTAGGGTAACAGGCTCTATCATTTGGGCCTAGAGCTTCGGCCCTAAAAGGGCCAGTTATACCAAATAAACGAGCAAAAATGCCTACTTTTTCTGAATTATATTAAGAATAGTAGTTATATGCATCTAGGTGAAGCAAATTAGGAAAAGCCTCACCAAATTCAGTTAAAAAATCCCTAAGAGAATAAACAGAGGAATGAATGAGGGATTTTTTACCTCGATTAGCTCTAGAAGGGCGGAAAGGAGGTGAAGGAAGCTGAGAATGAGATGATCCAGAATCCGCCATTGATGCTCTTTGCGAGAGAGCTTGAAACCTAGAAAGCCTTGAAGGTGGGTGAAGAAGATGAAGAATCAAAGGAAATCTTCAAAGGAAATCCCAGAAATCGTTGAGGACCGCGGTGGTTTGAAACTCCGGAAATCGTCTAGCGGTGGCTAGCTTGAGAGAAAAAGTAAGAGAACCTTTGAGAGAATAATTTTTGCTAGAAGTGAAGTGTGTGGAATGAGCTCACACTCCACTCCATATATAGCTCGCCCAGCCGGTTGCATACCGTCTATAGGGGTAAATGGGCCAAAAAAAATGGGCCAGCCGGTCATTCTAGGCAGGAAGCCCACAAATTCAAATTTTGAGTAGATTCTAGAAAATTCTATTAGAATTTGAGAAATAGTGAAAATTAGTGATAAAAATATATGTATAGCCCTTTAGAGGCCATATAAAAGACCAACGCCTAGGAGACATATTTCCTAGGTGTGGTCAGAAGTATGTTTCCTAGGCCCCCCCCCGCCTAGGATTTACTAGCCCTTTAGAGTCCATATAAAAGACCAACGCCTAGGTGATATATTTCCTAGGTGTGGTCAGAAGTATGCTTCCTAGGCGGGGGTAACCCACGCCTAGGATTGACTAGTCCTTTAGAGGCCATATAAAAGACCAACGCCTAAGAGACATATTTCCTAGGTGAGGTTAAAACAATGCTTCCTAGGCGGGGGTAACCCACGCCTAGGATTTACAAGCCCATTAGAGGCCATGTAAAAAACCAACGCCTAGGAGACACATTTCCTGGGCGTGGCTAGAACTTTGCTTCCTAGGCGGGGGTAACCCACGCCTAGGATTTAAGAGCCCACTGAAAGCCACTCAACAACCCACGCCTAGGAGACATAATTCCTAGGCGTGGTTGCTCTTTTGCTTCCTAGGCGGGGGTAACCCACGCCTAGGATTTGATAGCCTATGAATGCCTTT
Source organism: Anethum foeniculum (assembly GCA_003724115.2). Taxonomy (NCBI): domain Eukaryota; kingdom Viridiplantae; phylum Streptophyta; class Magnoliopsida; order Apiales; family Apiaceae; genus Anethum; species Anethum foeniculum. The sequence continues at coordinate 2,585 of PHNY01238473.1, forward strand.
CAAATACCCACGCCTAGGAGACATAATTCCTAGGCGTGGTTGTAACCTTACTTCCTAGGCGGGGGTGACCCACGCCTAGGATGATGGTGCCCGTGAAAATCCTGATTTTTGATTATTTTAATCAAAAAAGGAATAAAAAGTGGATAAAATGCTCAAAAAATTTCCAAAAATAGGGAAAAATGCTGAAAATTCTCAAAAAAAATTGAGAAAAATACCTGAGGTACAAAATAAATTCCTAAAAAAATTAGGGATAATCGATAAAAATACTTGTGTGTATAGTAAAATTCCTATAAAATATGGGAAATAAGAAATTATCAAAATTTTCATAACAAATGTGAAACCTCAAGTAAGGCAAAATCGTTGTAAGTGTGTAGGTCGCTCCACACCTTACGATAAAAATGATACCTAAAGAAGGGCATAACACTTAACTTCTACGAATCTCCAGAAAGATTTCCCAGAAGTTGGGGGGCAAATGATAGGGAAAAATTATAACCCTAGGGACATAATTAGTGATACATTAATTATGTTTGATAAATAATAATGGCTCGAAGCCCGAATTACACAGATTAGGCCTTACAGGCCCAATGGGCCTATTCAACATACCTAGGGCTGTAAACGGAAAGGAAATATATAATATAGTTGATGCTGTCCATATTATAGGATCAACTGGATTTGTAATCCTGTTAATTAATCTAGTTCACAAGCCCGGTTAAGGTATGCAAGCCCAATGGGCTATATTGTTAACCAAAATTCGTAGTCAACTTGTCAGTTGACTAAACAGCCTATAAAGAGTATTCTATCAAGAATATGATTCCTAGAAAATATCCATCAAGGAACCGCACTTAGAAAGGAAACTGTCTCCTCAGGTTACCTAAGTCTAGTCAAATATAATGACTTGCTCACCAAGTCTCCAAAGTCTAATCCAACTCATGGATTCGTCGCCTATAAAAGGGCCCTGACCCCTCAACCTAGAACTACGTTTTTGACTTGATCCTTGGCATAGTGCAAGGTACGTAGGCATCTTGTGAAGGTAGTATTAAGTCACGAAACACGAGACCAGTCATTAAAACTCGAAACTTTTTAACCCTATTTCTAAAATACTAATTTATTCCGTAACATCTCCTATAAAAATTAGAATACTCTCATTAGTTATAATATGTTAAAAAAATATTTCAATTATTAATATATAAAATTATAATATTTTCGTAAAACTATATAAAAAGTGCTCGTCTCATGTTCAACATCTAAAAATGAAAAAAAATAATCTTAAATAGAAACTTTGAAATTCATGTTATTATTGAATAATATATAAACTTACTCGACGGGTTTTCATATTTTTTCTATAAAAGATTATCGAAAAAATTGGTAATTTTTTTATTGCTAAATACATATAAAATTGATTACACTTGATAATGAACTTGCTAATGAACCCAGGATTATACTTGTTAATCAACCCATGAATATAGCTAATTGTAAGGCAAAGCATTAATTACTATTGTTAAATAAGGATCAAAAACATATTTCATATAATATAAAAAATTATTAGAAAGGTCATCATCCAAAGTAAAAGTTAATTATTTATGATTAGAAAGATCATCATCCATTGTTAACAAAAAAAAAAGGTCATCATCCGTATGTATGTATCGACTTCAACGAATCAACTAAGTGTCTGATCACTATTCCAAATATAACTTGCATGATCCTGCATATGATAACATAAAAATAATTAATATAGATTATATGTATACACACAATTAGTAAAAGATAAATAGAAGACATAAGAAGAAAAATGTGCGAGATAATTTATGGAGCCGAATGGTGATTATATATATATATATACACATAAATTAATTTAAAAGAAACAATATTTTCTCCAAGTATCAATTAATTTGAATTCTTCTTCTTTATAAATCAGGATACCTTCTTTAATCATAAATTTGAATTATTCTTCTCTATAAATTAGGATACTTATTCTACTTCGAATACGTTAAACAATATCTTTTTAAGACAATATTTTCTCCAATTATCAATAAATTTAAACTCTTCTTCTTTATGAATCAGGATATCTTCTTTCATCATGAATTCAAATTATTATTCTCTGTAAATTAGTATACTTATTCTATTTCGAATATGTTAAACGATATTTTTTTTTTCATTTTTTAGTATTTAAAATTGTAAAACTCTAAAAAAATTAGAAAAAAAGAATGAGACAATCATAGAGTGCCACATAACCTCCCGCGTATCCTCCTTTACACACACACACACACACACACATATATATATATATATATATATATATATATATTGATTGATTGATTGTGATCCGTTAATATTCCAAATGGATTATTTAGTTAGCGCTAGTTAAAATAAATTCAATCGTTTCTAAATTTTTTTTATTGTTTAAATTAAAAATAGATTCGTTATACGTGCAAGACACCGGATAGCTCTATTTTGTAAAAAAAGTTGTTGATTTTTCTGTGTTCACTTACGATATTTGTGTATCGCTAACACGATACTTTGTGGTTCATGTTAAAACGACTAATACGACGATGAACATTCTTGAGTTTATATTTATATTATGTCGTTAATGTAGAGTTTAGAGGGTAGTCTTACCAATGACGATAGTGTTTAAAATATGAAGTTTACAACATTATATAGCATGATTAATAAATTATAATTTAGTAGTAATATATTATAGAAAAAATATTATTTAATGTATGAATTTCTAATTTTAAATTTGATAACAAAATTCTATATAAATTAAAAAAATGATTACAATTATGCTGCCGTGCACAAATATAAAATTAGTATACCGAAATGAGTTAATTACCGAAATCTCGATGATTAATATTTTTATAGAAATACTTTATCAAATAATTATTTATTTAATGTAGGAATATCTAATTCTAAATTTGATAATAAAATTCTATATAAATTAAAAAAATAATTATAGTCATGTTGGTGTACACGAGTATGAAGTTGATATAGTGAAATGAGTTAATTATCCAAGTATCGGCTCATTTCATATTATATAAATATGAAAAAAATTGATAATAGAATTTTGTATAAATTTAAAAAATAATTATATTAATGTTGTTACACAGTTGTGTGAAGGTAGTATATTGAAATGAGTTAATCACCCAAGTCCCGAATTATTTTATTTTATAAAGAAACAAGTATCTAACTCGATTGCTAATGTTATTAAGATATAATCAAATGAGCCTTTAGCTCAATTGGTTGATATGATAAACTTGCACAAGGTGTGTCATGGGTTCAATTCTCCATGACTATAATAATTTTTCATACTTATCAAAATACGGGGGTAAAATAGTAAATTCGAATAAAATGTTTCCTCAAAAAGGCAAGGCGTGTTGTAGTATTATATATATAGCATAATAACTCGTGCGAGGCACGGGTCATTTTCTAGGATTTTTTTATGTAGCATGTAATAATATATTCTTATTATATGTTTATTAATAAAATATGTAATATCTCAAGCATACCTGATATAAGTTGATTAACCATAAATATGTATGATTAATATATACCTAAGTATTTGTAAGTGTTTATGTATAAAAGACTAAAAGTTAATATATATAATTAATTTGCAATTATGTTTACGTGAAACAAATTAAAAACTTAATATAAAAAATGAATTGGCTTGCACGCCTACATGAACTAATTTTAATATTCAGATAATAGTGAAATTTTACATGTTTAAATATCTTTCATAATTTTTAGGCTATGTATATGCATAATATCAAAAGGTGACTACTATGAGAACTTGTAGTAGTTTGACTTTCAAAATCTTTCATTTTCTATATGATATAAGACTTCTCAATATAAGTTACTTATATGAGTTCTTACTTACTTGTTTTGGAAAGTTATCCTCATTACAAAAGTATGAGGCTTTATTATTGATATATTATATACAAATTTATTTAAAGTTATCAGTATCTTGTCTTCTATACTTAATCCATATACTAATATTTAAACCTATTGTGAGATGTAAATTTTTACGCGTGTAATAGGATGAATGTTTTAATAATTAACAAAATTTATTTTTTCTTTGACCGTTTTTCGTAATTGTAATCTACTTATATTTTTTAATTTAATTTGTGTCGTATTTTCGATCGGATAGTATTGTAGTTCATGTCTCTCAACCAAACTTTCTTAATTTTATTAAATTTAGATGAGTTATTTTATTCAATCAATTTTTTATGATAAAAATTATGTGATTATTTTCGATAAACACTATACTGATTTAGTTTTTTTATGAGATCAAATAAATCATATCAAATTTCACAATTTGTTGAATTTCGAAACTTTGAAAAAAGAACATTAAAATATAAATAAAATTTTGGTCAGAGGAATGTGAACATGTGATTTAATTCAAAAAATGAATCAAATACACTCAATACTTAAGCATTTAATTGTAAAGCTATACTTTCTAATAAGTTTTTTCGTCGAGAAGGTTATTATCATCGTAATCTATATGTAAGAATATATGATATTTTATGAGTAATATAAAATAATTTATTATTTTGAATAATAATTCATTATATATAATCTAGTATCATATCAAACCAATAATTGTTAGAGTAGTAATAATAATTACTATACAATCTTGTATTTTTTAATTATTTTTCTAATATAATGTTCACATATCTTGTATTGGTAATTTTAGTCTAAAGATTACTTAACAAAAATATTGTATCAATATTGAACAAATACATGTTATAAATTTTTCTTTNNNNATATCATATGTAATAAATATCGTATCAACACTGAATAAACTCGTATTATATATTTTATTTATTTTTTTGTATAAGTGAAGTATATACCTGGATCACTTTTTAAACCTATTCATTTTAAAACCTAATTTTACTGTTCCAATTATTTTAAAAATTTATTTATCTTTTTTCAAATATATAATTCTTATAAATTACTATTTTAATGAAATATATATTCAAGTATACTTAATCAAACATACTTACTTTTTTAACAAATTTAATTAATAATATTATTATTTAAGACAATAGTGCAGCGCACGGATTATAAGACAGTACATAAACAAAATCAAAAAATATGAAAAAGAAAATGTCATGTTGCAATAATAATATCAAATTTTATTCTCATGCGACACATACATTTTTTTTTTGCCACACGACACATACATAAGTGCATGATTAAAATTGGTATTATGGTTAGTGGTTAGTGTTAAGTTCAATTTCTTTTAATAATGACTCACTAATTTTAAACCTCCTTTGTTGAGTTATTATATATAGAAAGAGATAGATAACATATTTAAATATTTTCTGACTCAAGCCCTTCTTTTAAAATATTCCAGCAAACGTTAGAATTTTGCTTTTGTGATATTAATTAGTATGATGTTGTTCATGGGGCAACTTTAGTAAATTGTGATACGTGAATAACGAATTGAATATATATATTTTTTATTTTATGATTTTTACTCAAAATCAATATAGTTTATTTTTTCTTTTTATTATTATTTCGTTTAGATTTTTTCCAAATTTTACTAACACCCACCCACATATATATACACATACATTATATTCCGGCACTTGTCAAAGGACACGACGACACCTCCCTCAACCGCCATCTTCATCCCCCTCTCTATTCACTTTCTCTACCATAATAAACTCTATATATGTGTGGGTCGCACTTAAATGAAAACCCCTTAAAATGAGAATGAAATAAGAACTGGTCACTTGTATAGTTTATGTCGGTGATTTGACGAGTTATCATTATAATTGTCATTACCTCCACGCCTCCACCCCAACCGCCACCTCTAGCAACCAATTCTGCCATTCTCAGAAAATCACTACTAGTTTAGGAAAAATCACAACAAATCAAAATCATCAAAAACAATTACAAAATCACTACACTGCCACTGCCTCCAGCCATTGTCTCCCACGCTGCCCACAAATCACATGAAAATTAACAAAAATAGGCCAGAAATAACAAAAAGTGACCTACTAATCACTGATCTTATTTAGTTCTCATTTTAAAGGGTTCTTATAAAATTTTGATCTAATAAAAATTAGTTATAATTTTTAGAAACTACTGCAAAATTATGAGAACTACAGCTTCCAAACTCCAGCAAAATTATGGCTAGTAATTTGTGCTAGGCCTTAAATATACCGTAGAGGAGTGAATACAGTATTAACAATCAAAACGAAATCACACAGTAGTATGAAGAATAGTATTTGTATTCATAATAAAAGCTGTTAAGTAAAATACAGAGTACTCCCACAAAAAATGAACACATATTCTTGAGAGCTACTAAGTTACATGAATGATAAAAACTATAATCGACACCTATATTGCAAACCTAATCTATGTTTATAAGTTACACAACTACACTATCAATTACAAAGATATTATTTGCATAAATAAAAATGATTACAATAATCTTATAATTGACAGTTGCTAATCACTGAAGTCTTGTGGTCACATATCTCTGCAATGCTTATCTTTGTAGTAGAATCAATCTTTCCTGATTTGTAGCATAGAAAAGTCTGACAGACAAAAGTTGGTGACAAATGCTGATATTAAACACTGATGATGTCATCTTCTGTCAAACACTAATGGAAGATAAACTCTGATATTTTTTTGAGATAAATCATGATAAACATTTACTGATAGACTCCATGAGCATCAATTATATCTAAAAATCTCCCCCAACTTGTACATTATGAATATATGGACAAGTTCTTTAATTAATGATGTCAAAACTATATCTAAATGCAGAAATAAATATGTACAACTTACAATCAATACAAGAACTGTAGTTATCAATTCTACTATACCCTATAGCTTCATCAAAGAAAACTTTGAGCAAATTCTCCTCAGCTACATTTAGATACATCTGCATCTTCTACTTGACATCCTTAAGCTGTTGAGTAGACTCCTCTGTATGATAGATAACAGCTCTAAGCTCAGGAATTTTACTCTGCTCATATCCAAATCATCCAGTAGAATAAACCTAATCTTTTCACCATTAGGATTAAATGTTAAAACATCTTGTCCTAGTAATTCAGTTATTTGCGCTCCTCCTTTAGGCATGATAGCAACCAATCCATTGTGCAGAGTCTAATTGGGAACATAGGGAAATGTAGATATTTTTGAAAGTCCTTACGCTTGAAGGTTATCCACCTCTTTAAAAATTCAGCCATCTTGCAGTAGTTGAATTTTTGACTTTCAGCAAATACAGAACATATTCCAACTCCTGCCAAGATTTCTTCAAGATATTCTCTTCTGATACTCTGAGCCTCTTACCAGTGTTTAGAAAATAAAGCAGCTTTTCCTTTGACTTTTTTTCATCAAAATGATCAAGAATAACTTGGACTGAAATCACCTTTTCTAGATGTTTCTGTTGAACTTGTTCACCCAATTCTTCAGTCAAAGCTGTGGGATCTTTGATAGTCAGAGCATCTCCATGATAAATTCTGTCACCCTCTACACCAAGTCTGTCTCTAGTGCCTGACTTTCTAGCAAGCACCTTGTCATTGAAGATCTTCTTTCATAAATTATCATTTGTGGCTGGAGGTGCTGATTTTTTTTTTCTAAATTAACTTTTTCTTCTTAATAGCAGAAAGGTGAGTTAAGTTAGGCCTTGAAGCTTCAGTATTTAACCCTACATTCTCTCTATCAGAATTTATATCATAATTTGGATCATCAGGATTTATGGTAACAACATTTGTGACTTGAGGTTCTGAGACTTGTGTAGTATCAACATGAGTAGTGTCCGAGGTTGATTGGGATAGCATATCAAGATTTACATCTTCAATATGAGCTATATCAGTGATTGAAGTCTTCTGTTCAGTTTGTAGCTTCTCAGTCCAATCTGCACCAACAATCATTCTTCTTCTTCCTTTGCTGACTTGAAATTGAATTTTTTCTTCTGTAATCTCCTCAGTATCAGCTTCTATCCAACACTCTTGAGCACTACCAAAAGCTAGATTAATAGGTGATTGTTTAATAGATACTGAATGAGTGTCTTCAACTTTCTTCTTCCCCTTATTACTTCTGCCAACATTTTGGATAGCCTAAGATCATGTCACAGGTCTATCAGAGTTTAGTGAATTGACATCCTTAATCACAATGGCTTTCTCCTTAGGCCTTTATATTCTCTTCTTTTTTTGTACGTTAACTATATTAGTGTTTATTTGAGATTTGTGCAAAGCAAAATTTTCTTCCATCTGCCTTATCTGCTCACTGTCTACTTCAGGATGATCTATTTCAAATATTTTTCTAGCAACAACATCATCAAATTCTTGAATTTTGGGATCCCTGAAATACAAGGTTGTTGTTTGACCTCTGAACTTTAAACTTTGCATACATTGACTTGCTTCAGCACCAGCTTCAACCAACCTATCAGCCTGGTGATCATTAGCATTTGTCAGAGTTAGAGTTTGCTTCTCAGCAATAGTTGTAATAACTTCTTTTTTCAGCACAAGTGTTCTTCCTCTACCACTTGACTTTCCACCCTTATTTCTCCCTGATTGGTTAGTGGGCTTAGGTACACCACTAGAGCCAATATCAGCCTTATAGTTCCCAAGTGCTTTGCCACCCTTATTTCCACCATTTGCAATATCGTCATCTTTAGATAGAGGCAAATCAGGTGAGCATTTAGGTTGCTGTACTTTCTCCCCCTTTTTGACATCGTCACCTAGAAGGAGAGAGACAAGCAGCTCCATGAAAGTTTGAATTTCTGTTAGCGGTCCAAACATTTCAGCCTGTTTCTTCTTAATCATGTTCAATCTTTCAACAATAGGCCTAAGAGCCTTCCTCAACTCTAGATCCTGTTTTTATTTGACTTCATAAAAAGCAGTCTTGATAGAGTCAACTGATGATTGAGTTTGAACATGATCAGAGTGAAGAGATTTAATCATCATTGTTGAAGACTTCAAATGAGCAAGAAGTTCTGGATTTTTGATTTCATTTTCGGCAGTGAACAAGTGGTCATGAGCAGTCTTGTAAGATTTGATTTCTCAAGATGTCTCCATTGATAGATCCACTCATCGGATCTATATTGAGGTTGAAGACTAGCATAATGCTCAGACTATCTCTTCTGCCTCTCATGCTCGGGCATATTCTCAGTATAGAAAAGGGGTGTAAGATCGTCAGTAGAATGAGAATCTACAGCTACAGAACCTTCATATTCATCTTCAAAAACCTATGCCACTTCATTTTCAACATCAGGGTTTAAATTATCTTCATCAAGAATCATAATGTAAGAACCAATGTCTGATTCTACACCTTCAGGTGTATCAGTGTTTAGAAGTGCTACATCTAAGATATCCATTTCAATATCACCCAGAATATTCAAAATAGGTGTGGAAAGTTCAGTATTTGTTGTATCCCTAGCATGTATTGTGTAACACCCCCAAATCCAGGGTCAGGAATCTGGGTTGTCACTTGCAACTTTACAAATCATTTTCGAAACATTTCCTTTATATTTATCATCAACAAATAATTACTCATATCTCGATCGTTATCTTTCACACACATAGGTTATAGTCTCAGAGAACAAATTAATACAATACTGAATCATAATAAAGCAATAATTTTACAATTATTACATTTTTCTAAATATCTCTACTAATTATGCTACTGACTATTACTTCTAAGTGAAGCATGATCAACAGTCAAATATAGACTTAACCCAAGGGTTATAATAATTTACATGTTTTAACTTAGACAAAACATGCNCGGATATCTAGTTGCCTACCAGCGTAATCCTTCACCTCAAGACGGTCATATGGACTAATAGATATCTCCGACTTCCTTGCTATTCATTGATGGTACGGCCACATTGCTATCTGTGGGGTTGAAAGATAAAACAACAAGAATGAGCAAATAATGCCAACAAGTTCTACCAATAACTATCAACTAAAGAAGATACAATATATTTCGATAGAAGGAATAGGGAAAAGAATCAAAACTTTATACCCTATTTATACCGAGGTTAAGTATCAAGTAGGTGACTAACTGCGTCCAGAAAACTCTAGTAGGTCACTCATTGCAAATTTGACTCAAAGTGATCATTAATTAACTTAATTAGATCATGTTGTTAACGTTAAAAATTGAAATGATCCAAAATTGAAAAATGGTTACATAGGTGGATAGAGCTCATTTTGGGCTTCAATATGGTTACCAAAACTTGCTATTTGCCTCAAGGAATCATGATGAAATCTGGTTTTGATTCTTCGAAATCTCAAAAATAAAAGAATCAAAGACAGATTTTATCATGATTTCTTGAGCCAAATATCAAGTTTTAGTAATCATATTGAAGCCCAAAAGGAGCTCTACCCACCTATGTCACCAGTTTTCAATTTCGGCTAATTTCNTTCAAATTAAGTTAGTTGATGATCACCTTGAGTTAGATTTGTAATGAGTGACCTACTTGAGTTTTCTGTACGCGGTCAGTCACCTACTTGATATTTAACCCATTTATACCGTTCCTCAATCTCAACATCTTTTATAAACCTCAAACCTTTTTTTATAATTCTCCAATAGTTCAAGTTACTAAAGGATATACTTTTCGTTCAATCGATCTTTAATAAATCATT
>PHNY01238475.1:710-12552 GCA_003724115.2 Anethum foeniculum
AGATATAAAATTAACACTATTTTTGTTTGTTTTGCAGGGAAATGATAATTAGAGCATGACTAATCTTTTTGGAAGACATGATTAACGGCGGTGGATATTTGAATTGACCTATCTAATTATGGAGACGTTCAAACATGACTAATGGGTTACGTGCTTAATTCTTCATCCATACTTTCACCTCATTTTAAAATTTTCTTCCTTCCATATAAATTAAAATTTATTCCACTTCCACGTAAGTTGCCGAATAAATGAAAACTAAGAAAAGCAAAACAAAAACAAGGCAAAGTCAAGCTTGTATAACTCGAATTTGTTAACCTATATTTTTAAAATTTATAAGTATTGATATTAAGAAAACATACTTGGTTTATTAAAAGTACTTATAATTCAATAAATTTATACATACCCTTTATATTAATTCATTTTTTGAATATATAATTCACAATTATATTATACAACTGTGTACTCTATTATTAGTAAGACTGGACTTTACCTAAATTATTTTGTTTTTATAGTATATTACGTACAAGTAGGGTATGCGACAAGATCAAATGAACAAGCACCACTATTAAGACCAGGTACATAGAAAATCTGATTCTGTTTCGAATTCCATTCCAGTTTCCAGCTATGCTCAACGTGCTATAATAAGTTACCTAGTTAATTATTAATTATTAATAACAATAATTATGTCTTTTTCTAATTAAATTCAACTAGAAATATACATAATGAAATGTTCCAATTAACAAAAACACTTGTATTTGCTTATTGCTTCTTTTTTTTACTGGTTATTAGAGGATCACGCATGCTTATACTTATCCGATATTTATCCTTATCGTTGAATAAGTTACAAGTCAAATACGTTTAGCAGGTGAATTATATGAATACGGAGTATATTTTTAATATTAAAATTATAATTATTTGATAAAATTATACAGTTATGAAAATTCTTAATATTAATTTTTTTTTATCTCAGTTAATATAGGTAAGTACTGAGCTTTTAAACTAATATTATCCAAATTGGATTAAGATATAACTAAAAATTAAGAAAACGACTATTATGACAAAATTAAGAATATAGTAGAAAAATCAGTACAGGTTTAAAATTTCATAATAATTACATATAAATGAAGAGCATAATTTTCTTTTTTTTTCTTTAATTTTTATTATATAACTATGATATACAAATATAATAATCTCAATAAATAAATAATTTGGAAAGACGGAAATATTTAGAAAACGGTGATTTATATTTTTAATTTCCACTGTATAAGCATGATTTCCCCGAAAGTGTGAGAAATAGCAAGTCTTCAACTTGGCCGGGGCCCACCGAATCCTCCTTCGCTTCTTCTATCACCCCTCTTTCCCCCTGGTTCAAAACAAAGACCACATACAATTTATACATACAACTAACTACCTGCTCTTTGCTACAATGCGCGTGTTAAGCGCATGGAGTTAACCTACGCATCCTCCAGCTTACCTAACCTTTCCGCCGCCGCCGCGATGCCGCACCGCGCCGTCAAGATCATTCCGTTAGAACATCCTTCTCCGTCTACTCCGTCGTCGTCGCAACCGCAATTGTCGTCGGCGGTGTCGAAATGGACGGCGAGGATGAAACAGAAGACGTTTGATGAATGGATTGAGATGTTCGTGCCGTGTTATAGGTGGATTAGGATTTATAATTGGAATGACTACTTACAGGCTGATCTTATGGCTGGTGTTACTGTCGGTGTCATGCTCGTTCCTCAGGTCTATCTTTCAATCATCATCATGTATATGTGTGTGTATATGTGTTTGTTCACTAATTTATACTGTGTGCTAGTGTTATGTTTGTATGGACTCGATTTTTGCTTTTTATTGTTGTTTTGATTCATCGAAAGCCGGAACTGTTTTATTTGATGCTAGGAAAAGTAATTAGATCATGTTTCTTGTGTGTGTGTGTATTTTGACTCTAGTACTTGCTATTTGTTGTTGTGATTTACCGAAACTGTAGCTCTTACTTGGTTCCGGAATTATACATTTTATGCTTGAAACAGTAATTCGATGAGCAGAAATTTATGTTGTGTACTGATTGTTAGGTTTATGTTTACTCGAGTTTTTAGTTTGTTTTGTGACTATTATATATGCACGTATTTATGTGTATAGACAGATCAATGTTCATATAACCTAGCTCTTACTAGTTTTGGAATTATTCATTTCATCATTTCTATGGTTGAAAAGTGAACATATTATGTATGTGTAATTGTGTATACACAAAGAATGTTGTTTAGGGACTGTAGTTTTGGATAATTTGTGGATTTAGGTTTAGTTGGGGTTAGGAGTAAGTTGAATTATCATGTTAGGTTAAAACCGCAGTGGCAAATTTCTTTCATTTTGTTTTCTACTTTTTTTTTTTTTGGAACCAAGATTTAGATTTGTACTTGGTTGATTGTTAAGTTGGTAATTTGGTTACGGTTCCGATTTGCTTCATTTCTAATTTTAATCTACTTTTGTTTAGTGGATTTGCACTATGCACTTAGTTATGAACTTAATTTGGGATTAGTGCTATTTGTGAAATGACTGATTAATGATGCATAATGTAGTGTTGGGTGAAATGACCTATACATGCTTAATGCTTCCTTCTTTTAGTGATAATATATATAGCTCCTTTATCACACAAAATTACTTTGTAACTCACCTTTTCTAGCACCTCATTGTTCCCCGTTAGTTTTTCGGTTTTATGTTTTCTTTAATATTAAATATATATTAAACAAAAACAGTATTCTATAATTGTGCATTATATCTAATTGCACTCTGTCCTCCCTGTATAGTTCAGAGTTGTATTAAATTAAACTTCTGCTTTGTAGATGACATTTGGTGTGAATATATATTTGTATGTGATTCCTTTGTGATACTTTGGTGGATCGTGTCGAGATGATATGTTGTAGGTTAGCGGATGATTTTCATTTTTAAATTAAACCATAGATTGTTTTATTTGGTACTCAGTATTTTTGACCAGTTTCTTTTGTGACCAGTCAATGTCTTATGCAAAGCTAGCTGGGCTTCAACCAATCTATGGACTCTGTAAGTTAATTATTATATTGATAAGCAATTTTGTTCCACTAATTTGCACCCTCATCTTCATATTCGGGGACATGATCAATCTTGATTATCCTATAGATTCTGTGACTTGGAGGAAACCTTGTGCTTTTTTAGATATTTTTTAGTTATTGATATTATTGTTATGCCGTTAATATTGATGTCTGTTTTCCTGTATTGTGATGCTTCATGCTTGGCAGTTACACTACAGCAATGGTCATTGATAATTAAATTCTTAAAATTACTGATGTTTCACCTTCGATATATTCTTGTAATTGCAACTTATTTGTGCATCTGGAAATACTTTACAGATTCTGGATTTGTGCCTATATTTGTGTATGCCATATTTGGGTCATCACGTCAGCTTGCAATTGGTCCGGTAGCTTTGGTTTCACTGCTGGTATCAAATGTATTAGGACGTATAGTTGATCCTTCAGATGACTTATATACTGAACTTGCTATTTTATTGGCGCTCATGGTGGGAATTATGGAGTGCGTAATGGGGCTGTTGAGGTACTGGAACTTATTTATGTTGTCTTGTCTGCTTTCAAATTTTACCCATCTTTCTCATGGATTGATATCCAGTGATTCAATCTTTAAAATCATTCTACATCTGTGACAATGATATATGCTTAACAATTATATCGAGGGCATTTAAAATCTCTATCAGCCATAAAGATGAAGGTTCTTGTGAGCATCGTTGTTAGTGGTAATTAATAGGCTGAATTCTGAAACATCCATAATCTCATAGTACTTGACATTATAACTCCATGTCTGCTGCATTTCATTTTAACTGGCTGCACTACTGTCATGAATCAGTTCTCAGCAGTATATTTCTTGTTTGTCTCTTTGTTGGATCTTGAAACACTTGATGTTTACTTATTTACCTTATACTATTATGTAGGATTATCACATGTGCTTTTTTGTTGCAAGTTTAAAAGCTTTTTAGCCCATTTTTGTATCTCTTATGGCTGCGAAGTGCGAACAGTCTCCAATAGACCATGCAAGTCGATGTCTTGCATCCGGAAATAAGCAAGATTATCAATTAAGTAAAGTTTTATTTGTTCTGTACTTGTACTTATATATGAACCTATAAATTCTTTTTTAGGCTTGGATGGCTTATCCGCTTCATCAGCCACTCTGTGATTTCTGGCTTTACAACTTCTTCAGCTATTGTAATTGCTCTATCTCAAGCGAAATATTTCCTGGGATATGATGTTGATGGAAGTAGCAAAATTATTCCAGTTGTTACCAGTATAATAAATGGATGGGACAAGGTACACCTTTGCCTTATGTAGGCGTAACTTAATCCTAAGTCCGTGTATCTCACGTATCTACATTTTAGTACCCTTGTTTACAATATTTGCTATAATTGTTCACATTGTCTTCTACATATTACATATATTTAACGCACACTATGTAGTTCAACTATATATGAAATTAATGTGTAGACTGCTGATGCTAGTATCTTCTTTAGCAGCATAGTCTAATCAGTGCCCTCATTTTTGCAAATATCCATTAATGCTACTTAAAGCTAATAAAAAGCATGCAAGACTATTTACTATCCTAACATTACCTTCAAGTGACATGACTATTTTCTTTTTTTATAAACATTTGGACTGCTTGCGTCTTCTCTTGATTGTATCAATACTTTTGGATAAATATAATGTTATCTCTCAATAATTGCAAATTTATTGGAACTTACAAAATGTGATATTTGATATTATTTTTTTTTTGTTATTTATATGAGTTTTGGGTGTGACTTGTAATATTCATTTTACCCTTGCCACCACTTTTACCGCTCACCTCGCCACTCCCATTTATTTTCCCATCCTCCCCTGTATATAAGTGCAGCTATGTGTTTAAGGTATATATCTTCAAAAGCAACCATCTAAACTGGTTAAAAACCTAAACTGAAATTTTTATCTATATGAATGTCTCGAATGGTTAATAAACCTTAGAAATAAGTACTTAACTGAAAATAAACTTCACATGGAGGCCAAATTCTGGCAATATCCATAGTTGGCTCCATACTGCATTCACCTTTCTCTCGAGGCATAGATCTTTGATCAAATGCACTCTTACAATTACATTCATTTGTAAAATGATGTTACTTTTTTCTTTGATGCTTTTGTCCTGCATACAAGACTTTGCACGCTTTTATGCAAATTAATTAGCTGCATCCCCAAGATGAAGTTGAAATTTGGCATATCTTTAAATGTCATTTTCCCTGTTAATATTAACAGGCCGAGTTATTCATAACAGTAACCGTGCCCTTCATTTTTCATTTTTTGGTTTGACCATTAGCTCTTATTTTCTTTTGTAGTTCTTATGGCAACCTTTCTTAATGGGCTCCCTTATTCTTGCAATTCTGCTGATTATGAAGCACCTGGTATGATATCATCTTTAATGAACAAATTGCTTGTTTGTTTCTAAATCATATTAATCATTGATAAGTGGAAAAGCAGGGAAAAACAAGGAAAAACATGCGATTTCTGCGAGCAGCTGGTCCTCTTACGGCAGTTGTTGTCGGTACAGCTTTTGTGAAAATATTTCACCCATCTTCCATTTCCTTGGTGAGAATAAGATAATTAGCCTATTACACGTTGCACTACTTGAACTGGACATACAAAACAAAATATATTTATATGCGACTCAATTCTCCAAATTTTATGTAATGACAAGAGCTATCCCATTTATGATTATAGGTATATGTATTTTTTAAATGTTGACAGTACTTCCTCTCTTGTTCAAAAATTAGTTGTTTGTCGCAGAATAGAGGGTTGAGGTGGTTTAAATAAGGTTGGGAAGTTGGTTTCTGTACACTTACAGTTACAGCGCTTAATGTTATATTGTACTTGAGCTGGAAATACGATTACGATTAGCCTTTCTGCCTTTACTACTAATAAACAAACACCCCAAATACTGGGATGCTGTGGCATAGTGTTTTTATATTATTTTAAAATGTAATTGAGGGTTGTTGAGAATGTTCATAAAATGTTTGCTACCCAGAAATCTTTTATCTCGATGGTTCTAATCGAGATGCCACTATCTGTAATTCATGCCACTATGCAAGATGTTTGTGAAATAGTGCTAACCATTACTCTTGTTCGAGTCTCATATATTTATCCTTCATTATAGTACAGTCCCATGTGTTCTAGAGAATCAATTGTATAAGGTCTTCGTATTATAGGATATACTATATCATAAGTTTCACATTGAAACTAGTGAGTTCTCTCGACTTGAATATCGTGGGACATAAATAATCTCATACATTATTTCAAGGATTAGGGAGTTACGATAAATGTTGATGTCGGTACAGAAGTAGTTGCATAAGTAGACTCATTTTAATGGAACTAGTTTGAGTTAAACTTATAGACAATCTTACAAAAAAGTTGGATATGTATGTTTTAGGTGGGAAATATACCTCAAGGCCTCCCAAAATTTTCGATTCCTAAAGATCTTGAGCATGCAACGTCTCTAATCCCGACTGCGATGCTTATTACGGGGGTGGCTATATTGGTAAAAGAATGAGCCTATTATTTTTCAAGGGATGCTGTTAAAGTTTTTTTGATTAGGGAAATAATTATTTGCTTGTGCCACGATTTATTTTACTTCAGGAATCTGTTGGAATTGCTAAAGCCCTAGCGGCAAAGAATGGTTATGAATTGGATTCTAATCAAGAGGTATGCTTAGCAGGCAAACTACAAAATCTTGTTTGCAAGGTTTTCTAATGCTTGATTATCAACATGTTGTTATCCGTTGTAAAGGCACTTGTCTAGCATAAGAGGAGAATATCATCTAGCATGAACATGTTTGACTTGATCTAAACTGGCTACTTGGGGATACATATATGCTCATCACAACTTGGGGATACATATATGCCGATCTAAACTTGTCTCGTATCCTAAACTGTAATATTGTGATTCATTTAACAAATTCTATATCTGTTTCATGACTTCGTCTACAGTTAGAACAATCGTTCTCTCTTTTATATAGAAGTTTTTGAATTTATAGTTTGCGTATGATATTTATGAAATTTGCAGTGCTAATAATTTGTCTTATTTGCAATTGTTTATAACAATCATCAAAATAATATGTGGTTAATGAAGCATTGAAATTTGGACTTATTTGGTACGTAAGAGGAACTTATTATTGTAGTCCATCATTGTATATATTTCACATAATTTTGTAACATACAGGATTTATTAAAGTCTAAACTTAAAGATTAGACATTCAATGTGATGTATTGCATAGTGTAGTTCTTTAGTGTGTGTCTCTCTACTTGTATCTGGAGGCGAGAAGTCAACAATATTGGTCACTGTTTTTATTCTCCAGTTGTTTGGTCTTGGCGTGGCAAATATTCTTGGTTCAATGTTTTCGGCATATCCTACAACAGGTGAGTTTTTGTTCTCAATAAAAGCAAATCTATGTTGTGAAACTGTACTTGAATGAAGCTAAGATTCTTCATATGAATGTAGTCTGCATCAAAATCCCTCTATGGTAAACTTACCTCACTTTCTTCTAAACAATTACTATGAATGCGTCATGTAGGCTCCTTTTCTAGGTCAGCTGTCAATCATGAAAGTGGAGCAAAAACTGGCTTATCCGGAATCTTGATGGGGATAATAATGTGCTGTGCTCTTCTATTTATGACTCCAATATTTGAATACATACCTCAGGTATGGTTTTGTGGTGACATTATTATCCTCAGATATGGCTGCAGTTTTTCGTTATGTATCCGCTTTAGTAGCATTGTGTTGCAATGGGCGATGTACAAATGATTTAAGATTAAATTTGTAATGCAAACTTGTCTCGTTTGTTGCAATTGTTATTTTGTTTTTTTTTTATGTATATTAAATATCATTCGAGGTTGTACATAAGAATTTTCGAATTACTTCGAATAACCACAAAACCCATTTTACTTAAGATTGTCTTTGGATTTGCGTTTAATCTGTTTTGCAGTGTGCTCTTGCTGCTATCGTGATATCTGCTGTAGTTGGCCTGGTGAGCAATTTGTTTTCTTTAATATTTCGATTACTATGATTCTTTGTCAATTTTGCACTACATAATGTGTCGAAAGATTTTCTATTCGTTATATAATATCTCTGATTTCATTTAGAAACATTTTGTCGAGTTTACTGCTTTCTATTAGCCGACAATCAGTGAGCAAAATCAGGCATCTTTAACTACAAGTATATGAACATTATTGATAATATTTTATTTATATGCCAATTTGAAATTAATCTACCTGCAAGGAATTGGATAAAAGTAGAAGTCAATAGTATTGAACTGTGTAGTGCATATCTAACAAAATCATATATATTTGATACTTCTTATGACTTGAGAGTTGAGACTCTCATGGTTTAGCGGGCTGTGGGTAGAAAGCACCGGACCCCCCACTGTGAATAAATACTACTTTTAGTTGTTGTATTTAATTGAACTTAAATAATGATTTTTTTAAATTATCTTTAGACTTAAGTTTTTGAAGTCAATTAATCTTTTCAGTTTTACTGCATTTAAAGGTTAGTAATTTAAAAGAAATTAATTAAATCAAAGTTATCCTGTCTAATGATATCATAGCTATCCTGTGCAGCATAGTTCCTGTACAATTGGTAAGTGGTTGATTAAGTTTTTTTTTTCAAAAATTAATTTGGTTATGGTCAATTGCAGAATTATATATATTCACAAGCACATTGTGCTCCAGAGTTTCAAAAAGAATAGCAGCGAAAAGAAGAGAATGGAAACTTTTAAAATTTTATTTTGTAGTGGAGAGAAGAGAAGAGAAGAGAAGAGGAGCAGAGAGAAAATTTTCAAAAATTTCTCTAAAACTTTCTCCCCATTTAAGGGATGATTGTGAATGATCAGAGACATAACTTTTTTCAAATTTACAGAGATCCCCAATATAATTTATTATTATTTCTCTGTTATTACTTTTTTTCTTTTATTCTCTTCTCATTAAAATCTTGGACTTATAGGTATGCTCAGGTTTAATATAGATGTGGACAGAATGGGCAGAGAACTTAAATAGGAAGAACATCTGTTATAACTTATAAGCAAAATAGAGCGGAGATAGACATCCAGTTACATATAATTATTATCAATGCATCTCATATACATATATTTATATATGTGAAGTTCTGAATATATGAATTTTTTATATTGTCAGCAATATGCTTCTTTGATTACGTGACATTTACTGTATCTAATTGTATATAGCAGACACAGATAATATTTGTATTTCTATAATTTTTTATATTATGTTGACATGATGACATGGATGTCCAATTCTCTCATCAGATAACATACAAATTCTAAGTAGTTTGTTGGGCACAAAGATGGATATTTTTGTAATCCTAATTTCTATTTAGGGCCATAATAAATCAAGTCTGAGCATGTTTAATTTTGTGAGAAAGCTTTGTGTACTTGGAGATTTTAGAGTCGGTCTTCATTACCCAATGCAACAGATGACAAATTAATATAATTATTCATTATTGAAATAATTCAATTCTGATGCTTTACTACTGAGATGTCTTGCATCATCGATGTAGTACTGCTGCATTCATAGACATTAGATAATAAAAATGATTTAAATAGAGTATAATGTATTGAATTTTACTGCTGGCACACAACTACAGAACTAAGTATGAACTATTTATTTTTCAGGTGGATTATGATGAGGCCATATTCTTGTGGCGTGTTGATAAAAAAGATTTTCTACTATGGACCATAACTAGTTTGACAACTTTGTTTCTTGGTATAGAGATTGGAGTTCTCGTTGGGGTAAGCGTGAGCATCATACTGAGAATATATTTATACACCTTATGAATTTAATGACCAAGAGCTATATATCTTGTTTAATATTTAAGATCAACACATTCTTTATGAACTTAATGACCAATATTTTGCGTTTTGTGCCAAAAAATGAGCTTTTTTTGTTATCCAACACTGCAATAGTACAATGTACTTAGGACCTAACCTGGCACGATATTTCCTAAGTATGATCTGAACAGGTAGATAAATAAATACCCGGGATTCAGGCTAACAATGAGATTCAGATTCAACTGGATTTGTTACATTTCAATTTAAAGTTTTTCATAGCTAAAATACACATAAGCGGATTGGAAAATACACAAACGTACAAGCTTAATACAATGAATAACAATTTATGATAGCTAGCTTATGATAGCATCTGGCAACAATTTTTACGTGCTAGTACTACTTGTTGAGTTGTCTGCAATTGCATGATTGGAAATACTGATTAACAAATAATATTGTTTTATCATGATAAATTAGACTGTCTGCACATTGGAGATTTGGCGTACCAAATGTAACTTTCTTATTACCTAGAAAATCAGATATCTGAGAACGAGCTGTTATAAATATCACAACATGATAAAGAAAAGTTTAAGTAGCAGATAATGGTACTATCCGGGAATTTAAATTATCAACTGCCTTCAATGATTTTCTATCACTTGCTTTATTAAATTTGTAAAGTACGGCTGATCCTACTCGGACACTGCCAAGTGGGGAATATTTAATAGTAGTGGTGGGAAGTTTATTTAGTCAGGCCTCATGCCGTTCTCATTCTAGTGACATGCTATTGCGGACTTTAAAATACCACCTGGGTACCCATGCCTCAGCCCCGTGACAAGATGTGTCACAGCTATGTGGGATTCCTTTATAGCTGAAGCTTTCCTCTGTCGCTTAGCTTCCTTGACTGTTTTCTTTCTTGTAGCAAAATTCGCTTCAAGATTTATTACTTTCTTTTCCTACAATTAAGTAGCAACTAATCAGCAATCAAATTTATCTAAACATATCCAAGATAATTCTCAAATTATAAGTAAAATATAAACACGAGATATCATATTTATGCTAATTGCACATGTTACAGGAATAAAGGAAATATATAAATACAAACCCTTTTTATGCCAAACTTGAAGGGGCAAAGTGGCAAACTGAAAAATGCCCTCAATTAATACATGACATAACCTAACAAAAGGAAAATACGAAAGAAGGTCTTATTTAAAAAAAAGAAGTTAGAAAAGGTATATTCTATCAACGATAATTTTTCTTCAGATAAAGTCATGTTAATATACCCCTATTTTTAAATTTTTAAATCTGTAACTTTTAGGAGTATTCTAGACTACTGCCGCTATCTGCTGCTAATAAATGTTGACTTGTGAATTTCAACGTGAGGCATGCAAGAAATTTTTTAATTTCTGTTTGTTTTCCGATATTTATTTTTATGGTACTAACTATGAAACTGAATTTTCATCGACTAATGATTACTTGAGGGATTTTATATAATTCCTATTCGTTATCCAATTTTTGCAAGAAATAAATTGACCTTATGCTAGTTCTACCACTACTTGCCTACACATAAAGTATTGTCATTTTGCTTTTTTCACAAATTGAATTTTTAATATTTCTACAGATAAACATATCTTGTTAACTGTTTCTAGGTTGGTTTCTCACTCGCTTTTGTGATCCATGAATCAGCCAATCCTCATATCGGTAAGCGATTCTCTTATTTAGATGACTGTCTAAAATTGTTCGCTGGTTTTATTGTTTCTGACTGTATCCTAGCATTCTTATACTGAGCAATAGAGCATATTGGATTTCATTAATGCCCTCAATATTGTGAAACTGAGAATTCACTTCCTCCAGCTCAGAGGAGTTCACTTCCAGTGTTGAGGACTTTCTAAACTGAGAATTCACTTTCACGACTACTCTTATGATATTGAATCCTGACTCAGGCAATATATAT
>PHNY01238499.1:693-10962 GCA_003724115.2 Anethum foeniculum
TTACTATTCATCAAAAAAAATTCAAATTAGTCCAAAATTTCCGGTTATTACACGATTGTTGTGGTATAATTAGTGTATAATTGTATATAAATGATATGAGATGCATTACAAAAGATTTGAAATTGTGTTGGGACAACATGAGCTCGCCGTAAAATTTGAAGGAGGCTGGAGTTTTGGCCGGAATCTGAAAACCAGATTCCGGTGACCGGTTCTTTAAAATCCGATAGCTGTTCTTCAACATGCCACCATTTGATCTTCAAAGTAATACATCAATTTTAGAAAAATGTTTTTGGATTAAAAAATTAAAATAAAACAGAAAATCTATAAACAAATTTCAGAAATGATATAAATTTAAATCAAAAATATAAATAAATTTGATTATATTTTAAATTTATTTAATTATACACAGACAACCGACTATGGTTGAATTTAAGGCGGGATTTCCAAATTTTTTAAAAATTTGGGCGGCATTTTCGAATTTTCAGCAAAATAAAATACAACCGAAAAAAGCGGTTGATTTAATACTAAATTCAACTGGTTTACTAAATATTACTCACGTATATACAACCACTTCAAAAACCGGTCTTATTTAGTCAAAAACAACTGGATCTGGTTGTATTAAGCTAAATACAACCGGTTTTGGAGCGGTTGTATTTAACAGTTTTTCTTGTAGTGTTTCTCTCAGCTGAAATCATTCACATTGAACAACCAACCATATATTTTCGTATTAGGTGTAATGTTAATGCTCTTGCTATTGCACAAAACATGTCTGGACTATGCCATCTAAGATTTCAAGCAATGGCTTGCTAGCCATTCTTGATAACTATCCCCTTCTTGAATCTCTTGATATATGCCGGTGTTCAAATTTTGCTAACCTTAAACCTCTCTCAGTAAGAAGGCTATTTCAGCATGTTAAGTTTCTTAGGCTCCCATATGATTCCATCGAGGCCTATAAATTTGACAGTGCCTACTAAAAATTAGTGCACAATAGGTGGATTTGTTAAGTTTGGTTTTGTTAAACAAAGAAATGTGATTAGAATTTCATTAGTAGATTTTTATATTTTGTTAATGTTTGAAAATTCCTAGTATTTGATAGTTAAATAACTTCTTTACCTACAGAGATGCTTGTTCATCTATGTTCGTTTCCCATTTAATATTTTTTTTTTGTAATTTAATATTTGTTTTTTGAGGGTTCACCAAGCAATGGCCGAAAATTCTTTGAATGTGTCAATGTTTTGAGTCTCTTAATGTAAGCAATGTTAAAAATGTCTCTTAACATAATCAGCAAAAATCTGTTGCTGACATTTATCCTTTGGCCAATTGTTGGCACAAATGAGCCTCTAATTATGTTGACGAACAATTCCAACACTCCTCCTTGATAAAATAGTTCTTTATTATCATGAAAGAATTATGAAAGAAGTACCACGTATACGAACTAAACAAATTTTATCGCCTCTAGGATAGACCAATATGTATGCATTGAGTTATGGCCTAATCTTCTTCCAAGCTAACATTGCTGAGAGGTATTTCTAGCACCAAATAAGAGCATACTATAGGATCAAACTTCATCTTAAATTTAGGCTTGTATGAGTAGTAAGATAATCATTTAAGAATTTTGCATGGGCGAAGGATTTAATATTACTAGATGAGTTTTGGTCTATAGCGAGTAAGACTTAGTTTAATGAAATTTTAGAAGAAAGGATCAGTTGGTATGCTTTGGCACTTATCCAAATATAAGCATCTTGATGAATAATAAAACCTGGAGTTAGCAACAAATGTATAAGGCCAAAAATTTGTGTTCAAAAATATGGTCTGCCTATGAATGAGGGAGATATGTTACTTTATATCTCAAATTCTGTTAGCAGAAATTCTTTACTTTCTGTATAAGGTATGAATCAAACTATTCCTCGTTATAGGTCAACTTGCTTCAAAATGTTTACCTCAAATTTTCTCCAATCGCAACCGCAAAACCAGCTGTCTACTATTTAATTTGGTTTAATATTCTAAATCATAGAAAGAGAGCTTTATTACTTCACATTTCCTACGAATTAGGTTCACGAGATCATTCTTTCAAGGATTGTAAGCATCCTACATTACTACATGATTTATCTTGGAAACCACAGTTATATCCAAGCCAAACGGGGATTAGGCACAAGTTATTATTTGGTATAAGATTATCAAATAAAAAAATTGGATACATCTATTGCTAGGTTTTGAGATTTACGATGTTTTGTGACTTCTTGCTGATTGCGACTAAAATGTGAGCTTACGAGATGCATACATATCTCAGTGAATGTCAAGAATCAAGCAAATGTAACGTATTGGTGATGCCCTCGGGGCTATGGAGGCAGGGCACACCAAGGGTGTAGTGGCTTGTTTGTCCTTCTTCTAGCATAAAGCCTAAAAATGTCGTATCATAGTGATAAATTATGAAGTTTCATCCAAAAATGTTGTGTGAATGAGGGTCGGGCTGTTATATGGTTGTTAGTAAGTAATAAAGTATAGTTTTTAAGTTCATTAGTCATCTAGCTACGCGATTTTCTCTCAAAGACCTTGGTGAATTAAGTTATTTCTTAGGTGTTGTAGTTGAACATGGCTCTCATGGTTTATTTTACGATAAAATAACTACCTAAATATGAAATTCATCCAAGAAAATCTCAAAAGTTCTGATTAATAGTTGCAAGTTTACTTGTCACACCTTAACTTTACTTTAACAAAAATACTTTAATACTAAATTTTCTTGAATTCATCTGCATAAGTTAAAGGATAAAAACAATCCAGTGTTGTATTTTAACAATTTTAAAAAAAATTAAGAAATATAAAAACTCAACGACCGTCAAAAATGTTAAATATCTTTTAGAAAAAGACATAAATAAATAGTACAGACATTTATATGCAATTGAAGTTTTAAAAATCAACAAATTCTGTCTTCTTTGAGTTTAGTTTTTTAAACCCCTCAACAACTTACTTTTGTTTCCCTTCAAGGCATTTGACATCCTCTTCTATACAATCTTTACGAGCATTGATTTCTCTCATTTTACCCACAATCTCGTTGTTCCCACAGGGACTAATTTTAAGTTGCTAAATACCAAACACTGTGTTTCTTCTAATTCAAGTCAACAAGATAGTTGTATAAATATCTTTAATTAACTAGCTAAAACAAATAACTTTCCAAGAATATAAAAACTAGGCCTTTAACATCATCTTGAGTTCTTCAGTAAATTGCTCGTATATCTTTATTTTAGTATTCCAATTACTAGTCTAAGGCCTCTAACTAATCATAAAAACCTTCCAAATCTCAAGTGATACTAATTCATTAACTAATTCTCGTATTCCTAAGAAAAATTTAAGTTTCTGAACAGCATTAACTACAACCTTATATTGCCTACCAAGGGTGATTTGGTATATTCCTATCTGAATCACAAATAGTATAAAACCAATCTCTAGTTATAGTGATTAGGCCTTAATTTAGATTTTCTTTTCCAAGTGAACCTAAATTACCAATTCAAGTCCAAGATTGCTTACTCTTTGAAGAGCATTATGTACAAATCACTATAAACAATCGTAATGCACACCATAATAGAGAAGTGAGGAATAATTTATATAAAACCATAAGAATCCATTATAGGCCTAGATGGATTATTAGTTCAACATCATAACAAAAAGTGCCATACACAATGAATACATGATATCAAGGTTACAATTAAGAAAAATAAGGAAGAGAAGATAAAACTCTATGATTTAATATTCCTTCATGGATTCTCTTCTTGAATGCTTCCTTGTGTTCTTCCCGTGTACTTTCTCTCACGTGTATGTAGTAACTGCTCTACAATATGTCACTCTCTATTTTTTCCTCTACTGAATATAAATACAATATAATTGAATTGTATCTAATAATATTATAATTTACTTATTTAATATTAAAACGAAGGAGTATCCTTAATAGAGTAGGATTCCCACATAAAAAATTCGAGCTGTCTGATTCTGGCAACTTTCTGGGCAGTTCGGTATATCAATAAAATCTGGGACCATACATAAAATAAAGGTCTTCTCGTAAGCTTTTCAATGGCGCCTGAATCGCCTCATTCCGACATCCGGATCTCTCGTTATAGCCAAAAAATAGTGAACATTGCGTAAGCTGTCTCGAGAATCCGAATTTTGCTAGAATTCACTTTAATTTATGCACTTTAAATTCCAATCCTTCTCCTATAAGAAAATCTCTTTTTCCTATTCATGATTAGCCTCAAAGGAATTTCATGGGGATGAAAACATATTCATGGGCATGACTTTTTCCTATAAGCCCCGGCTATTCGGACCATCTTTTTCATGGTCATTAATTATGTCTCATGTTCTTGAATTTTCGTTGTTTTCCTTTTGTAATTTTTTTTTACCACCTTAAGCATCCAAAACGCTATATAATTTCTCTAACCTTACCAAGCAACTGAAACATTTCACAAAACACATTAAGATACCTTGTGGGAGTAAAACATAATCAAAGTAAAAGTTATCTTAACCTATAATAATAATAAAAATCTAGAAACTAACAAAGAAAAAATAACCTATACACACTAAATATACCACACACTTGGGTTGCCTTTCAAGCGCCTTTTTTATAGTGATGGATTTGACTATTCACTGCCCTCATAGCTCTGAAACGGTAATGGATGAGATATTCCAATCAATGTCACCGCCCAAATATGGTTTCAATCTCTGTCCATTAACCATCAAAGTTCTTCCATTGTGCATATCTTCAACTTCAACTGCACCATATGAATACACCTTGACAACTTTGAAAGGCCCTAACCAACGCGATTTAAACTTCCTGGGAAACATTTTTGGTCTCGAGTTAAATAATAATACTATCTGACCTTCTTCAAGTTCCTTGCGTATGATTCTCTGATCATGCCACTTCTTCATATTTTCCTTATAAATTCTAGAGCTCTTAAATGAATTTAATCGAAATTCATCAAGCTCATTTAGTTGAAGAAACCTCCTTTCTCCAGCTCTGGCAAATGACAAGATTTCCATGAACCAATTGATAAGGTGATAGCTCATGCACTCCTGTAAGCCCAAACACTATCGTCTAACTTCTTAGTACCAATCCTTCCTTTAGAATTTACCGTCTTCTCTAAGATTTGCTTGATTTCACTATTGGACACTTCAGCTTGCCCATTACTTTGAGGCACATGCTACTTTGTGACGAACCCCATATTTGAACAACAATAATGAAAATTCTTTATTACAAAAATGTGTTTCCTTGTCACTTATAATAGTTTTTGGAGTTCTAAATCGAGTGAAAATAATCTTCTTCAGAAATTCAAGCACCACAGATGCATCATTGGTTGGCATCGATCACATCTTTTCACAAATTCATGAGCACCTATAAAGAAAGAAGGCCAATAAAAACCTGATTATAAGACTTTTACTGCAGTCCTATTACCTTGGAAGTGACCACCATATGGAGAATTATGACAATAATCCAACATACTTTCTATCTCATCGTCAGGGATACACCTACTTAGAACATTATCCAAATAAAGCTTGAACAGAAACGGCTCATCCCATGGAATAGCTTTAACCTGATGCAAAAACTTTTTCTTTTTGCTGATAATTGCACTCAAAAGGAATGACATTGCTTACCAAATAGTTGAAAAAATCATCAAACCAAGGAAGACCCTTATTGGAGATGGCCAAGAATTTTTCATCTAGAAAGGAATCATCAATTATTTGAGAATTATCAGGATTCTCATTGTTCTCCAACTTAGATAGATGATCGGCAACTTGAATTTCTGAACCCTTCCTATCTTTGATCTCCAAGTCGAATTATTGCAAAAGTAGAACCCATCGAATCAATTGAGGCTTTGCATCCTTTTTCTCAATCAAATACTTGATAGCAGAATGGTCAGTATACACAATCACCTTAGTACCCACAAGATAAAACCTGAATTTCTCAAAAGCATACACCACCGCGAGTAATCCTTTTTCAGCGGTAGTGTAATTAAGTTAAGCACTAGAAAGAGTCTTACTTGCATAGTATATAGAATGAAAAATTTTATTGCTTCGTTGTCCCAATACCGCTCCAACTGTAAAATCACTAGCATCACACATCATCTCAAAAGGAACTCTCCAATCAGGGGCAATGATAATTCGTGTAGAAACCAATTACTTTTTCAACTCCGCATAAGTTGCAAGACAAGAATCATGAAATACAAATTTTGTATCCTTTTCAAGTAAATTACACAGGTTTTGAAATGTCAGAGAAGTCCTTGATGAAACGCCTACAAAACCCCGCATGGGCAAGAAAAATTTTGACTCCTTTAACAGAATTTGGTGGAGAAAGTTTCTCAATAGTCTCCAACTTAGCTCTATCAACCTCTAAGCCTTTGATTGATACTTTATGCCCAAACACAATTCCTTCTTGAACCATAAAATGACATTTCTCCCAATTGAGTACCAAGTTGGTTTCTTCACACCTTTACAATACACTTTCCAAAATTATCAAGCATGAATCAAAAGAATCACCAAGCACTGAAAAATCATCTGTATGATTACTATAGCGTCGGTCAAAACAGCTTTGCTAAAACCCTTTTACGTGGGTTCAACAGCCAACACCAAATGGTTAATAACCGACGTATTGGTGCAGACAACAACGTCGGTTGTTCTAAAAGCCGACGCTATTGTATGATGACTATAGTGTCTGTTGTGAAGATAGCCGAGCTATTG
Organism: Anethum foeniculum; assembly: GCA_003724115.2. Taxonomy (NCBI): domain Eukaryota; kingdom Viridiplantae; phylum Streptophyta; class Magnoliopsida; order Apiales; family Apiaceae; genus Anethum; species Anethum foeniculum. Next base: position 7,417 of record PHNY01238499.1, read on the forward strand.
TTTGATGTCTATAGCGTCGTTTGTGAGGATAGCCGACGCTATTATATGATATCTATAAAGTTAGTTCTGAGGATAGCCAACGCTATAGCATGATGTTTATAGTGTCGGTTGCCTTATATGCCGATGCCTAAAGTGTTGCTCAGTTGTGTCGATGACACACCTAAAGTATAGAAAAACAGCAAAACCTGTTTATTAATTACTCAGTTTAAACCTCATTTAGTAATTAATATACTATTATAACCTGCTTCACTTGTATATAACTGAACCCGCATAAACCAACAAACCAAAAATTAAAATTGCACACACAATTGAAGAAAATTGAACTAAAATTACATTACTATAACATTATCCCTTAAACTATATTTAATTACAATCGGAGGAAAATGAATTTACAACCATAAATGGTGATCATTAAACACTTTTGTTACATGGATCAGATCTATTGACAAAAATCAACCATTCTTCAGGTGTTAAGGATCCGAAAGTCCACGAATCCATTCTTCAAGTCAACAAGTCAAATAACCCCAAGAAGCACGTAACTATTTTAAGTAGACATGAAATCATCTTGATAATTTATTTTGGCATTTATGCTTCTGGCTATGTGTCAAGAAATAAAAATTATAGTATATTTTAATTCCTATAGACACTTATAATAAGAGGTTGAGGACATGTGATTAACTAATTTTCTACAATTTACCATGCAATAAAAAATGATGTTACATAGAAATTTCCCAAGCTATTAGAAAATTTGACAATGAAAAAATCTTTAGAACTCAACCATTCTAAATCCAGAGAACTAGCACATAAAACAAACAAAAATATATTCGAGAATGTGAAGACGTTGCACAAGTGAAATCACAAAGTTTAATTTAAGTTCTCTACTGCACTTTAACAAATAAGGTGCACTTTAACAAATAAGGTACACACATGAAACTAAGGTACAGAGGAAACCGTAATGTTTTCAGTTTTCTCAATTTTCTCACGGTGAAGGATTTGATGACTGTAGTAGTAGATATACATCGACTGTACTTGTTAGTTGGATGCACATTGATCGGATATAATTTACAATTTTCGAGGTTAGCTTCAGCCTTCAGCTAGTTGTTATCTATATTGTTATTTTCTATGGAATGTATTTAATTTAACCTAGCCTTTTGTATCAAAACACAATTCTAAGCATTACAGAGCATTTTACAAACTTTTTACCCATATATGCAATACCAATTCATGCAACTCACTATTACACAAACGACAACATAAACCAGGTCTGTTGTTACAAATCTTTGACAAAGATTTACAACAAACCTTTACATATCCAACCATCTTGTAGTACATGCAGGGATCGACATCAAACCTTTACAGGGCAGGTGCTCCATATAGGGGAGTTAGGAAACAGGCCTCAGTTTTATTAGGCCCAATATATATATAAAGTATACTAAAATTATATTTATTATAAATTTTTTTAATTAATATGCTTTTAGTCATGTTAATTTTTATTTCTTAGGTATGTTCTAATTTAAGAGCTACTAATTTTTGAGTTTTCAAAATTTATATTTTTATTTATTTATATCACTTTTAATGCTATTTTAAATTTATGTAACATATAGAATTATAATTATTTGCTTTATTATAACAGATATGTCGAATAAAAATTACTATTTATTAAAGCTAATTAACAGTTAATTTTATGTATTCTTGCACTTCTTTGATAATTTAACTTCTAAATTTTATTGAAATATCAATGAATAGCTAAATAAAATTATATTCACAGATCTAATAATTGGCTACCTACCTATTTACAGTAAAATATTTATTTTCATGTTTAATTAGATTTACCAGTTATTCATATCATATATGTCACCCTAATTTATTAAAAATTATTTAATAAAAAAATTTAAATTGACAGAAAAAAATTATTTACTATTAAATAATCGTAATTATAAAATGAATTAAAAAAAAATTTCAAAATTTTGGTTGACCTAAGGCCACCAAAAGCCTTGAGCAGGTCCTCCTAATATATATGTATATATTTTATAGAGCCACCAAGTAATAGAAACATTATTATATACCTATTTAATCTCCATACTAGAATAGAGTTAGAAGTATGCATTATTGCTTCATTGAAAACATATTTATTATATACCTATTTCTTTTTTTCCATGTCATTTACAAATATCTTAATGTTTGCAGAGGTGTGCTCCACTATTCTGGTTAAATGAGGCTTTATCTCCTTATCATCTCTTTTGATTATCTTTTATATTGCTTAAAAATCCCAGCTGCTTAGTAAATATTTTTCAAGAATAACCCTGTATGAATATATAGAATATTGTTGTCTTTCGTTCTAACTTCTAACAAAAACAAAAGCCTTTGTACAGTTTGAATGCATTTGTCAAGACTCAAGCCTTACAACATTTTATATTATTCTCATGTAGAATTCAGAACCTCCAATCAATACACACCTCCAATCAATACACAGTGACCTATCTATATAAGTATTTCACCAACATGGAAAACATTAAAAATTACTAATATGTATAAAGACAACCAATACCCCTGAATTATATCTTTTACACAATTTCTTGGTCAATGTTCTTGATAACTCCCAACTCCTATCTAGTCCTTCCTCCGCCGCTTTGAGGTGTACCTGCTGGTGGGGAATTTGCAAAACAACACCGGAGGGGGATTTGGCCCCGCGGCGCCTCCGGTGTGAGAATGAGAGAAGGCTTTGGAAGGTAAAAGACTAAAAATGAGAGAGATCTAAAAATGGAGGGTGAGTGTGTGTGTAGTATAGTGGTGAGTAAAAAGTGACCAACCTCTAATCCTTTCATCCTGGGACCATTTATAGGCCCAGGGTTAGGGTTTTAGGGTGCATACCTCCGATCCTGACCGTTCATTACCAAGTAGACGGTTGACACGTATCCAGATAAGAAATTGTGGAAAAGTGTGCCAAGAATATTCTGGCGTGTGCTTTAACTACGCTCATCATTGGCCATTATTAGCTGTCACCATCATGTGTGGGCTTTGATCCTAACTCGTGTTCCACCTGGCATGCGGGACCTAGAGCTAGCTAGACTGCTCGACTGTGGCGCTGCTGGACTGGGCCCTAGCTGGACTGGGCCTTAGCTGGACTGAAACGTAGCTGGACTGGGCCAATGTAGGACTCGATTATTTATATCCTATCATTTGCCCCCCACTCCCCTATACAGATTTTCTGGATGGGGGAGTAGGTTAAAGTTCGCCCGAACGTAGAAATTTTTTTAGCTTCCTTGCCCTCCAGTCCGGACTATGTGAATAATGGTCCAGACTGGATATTGGAATTTTGACTTAGAAAAATTTTCAGCTTCCTTGCCCTCCAATCCGGACTATGTATGTAGATGCTGGTCCGGAATAAGTCTTGATTCTTACTTGAGAAAAATTTCAGCTCACTAGCCCCCCAGTCCGGACTATGTACGTGAATACTGGTTCGGACTGGATATTAGAATTTTGACTTGGAGAAATTTTCAGCTTCCTTGCCCTCCAGTCCAGACTATGTATGTAGATGCTGGTCCG
>PHNY01238506.1:5068-17219 GCA_003724115.2 Anethum foeniculum
CTTTTTCAAAAAAAAAAAAGACTGATATGAGATATCTCGAATTTGTTTTTTTAATTTTCTTAAAATTAGGAGACAATATTTATCACATTTTAATTTATGGACACATATATCCCTGCAGGCAAAATCTCAATTTATTATCAGAAAGTTACTAATATGCATTTATATATTGATATTTGCGTACGATTTTGGAGACTCTAAAATTTTTTTTATTCAAAAATTATTTAAATTTTATGCTTGATTGTTAAAAAAAAGATATTTGAATTTACATTACATGAGAGTTGATTTATGTTTATTGTGTTATGATAAAGTTAAAAAGTTTATTAAATTTATTATTTACGAAAAATATATTGTAACGATTATTGTTGGGATCTGAGGTTTGTTAGGATTTAAGTCTATATCTAGAAGCCTCATCTATCGTTGTCACGTTATAAGAAAAAAATAGTGGTATTGCTGTTTGATGTGAATTTTTGACAATTTCAAAAGGCCGGTACTCAAATTTTCACAAGCTACACCTGATATTATAGTTGAAAATTAGTATAAAAATTGAAAAGTTAAGTATATTATTGTATATGTATCGTAATCAAACAAGTACAAAATGACATAGTCACGACAATGGATACATGATTAAATTAATGTAGATGCTAATGACGGATGACAAAGGATTAAGTGATAATTTAACATTTTATTATTTATTCTTTGTCGTAATGAATTTTAAATTTATAACCACAGTTTTTAAGGAAATTCACAAAATTACAAAATTATTACTCTCTTTTTTTCTTTTGCGACACATAATTATTTCTTTTTAGATATATTACCCAAGTCATCTCTAATTCGATTCAAAGAGGATAGTAAATTATTTTTTGCCATTCTGAGTAGACAGAGTAAAATCTTTAATATTCTACGTGCCGTTGCACCTGAAATATCATGTTTTCTAAGTAGTACCGAATGATTCAATTAACCGAAATTTACAACAAAACTCGTAATTTTCGCAGATATATTATTTGCAACACAAAATTAGAGAAGTGCAGGTTGGCAAACTACAAAACTGACGAAACAGTTTGAGAATTTGAACCTTGATACGTTTCATAAATCATACACATGATACAAGTGTTAGCAAGTATCCTGATAACTAATCAGGAGTTGATTCTGTAGAAAGATTAGATTCCAAACATAGTTCTGATCATAACCCTATTTAGAACTAGGAACCACAACACACAATCACCATGCACTGATGCACCTGTAATATATTTGATTTCGGAAAAATTACCATAACTGAGTGGTCTTTCCTGTCTGAGAGTATTAGGCAAACATTTGGATCTTTATAACTTACAATTGCTAAGGCATTTATAAATTATAATATCAATACAACTACGAGTAAAACCAGGTGAAGCCTCTTAACACAAGGTACATGATCAGTACAGTGTCAGATGATCCTATGAAACAAAATAGGAAAACCTGACCTAACTCCTGAAGTTTTCCTCGAGATTCTATCCAGCGGAGTTATCTAAAAGATCAGGTCGACAGATTGAAATATTGAAGGAAACAAACCGCCAGTATATTATTGGATCGAACATACTAACATACAAAAAGAATTATAGATGTCAACTTCCACCGCAAGAATGCAACTCCACCTTGTAAAGGCTCATATCTTTCATAAACATGTCCTTGCAAGAAACGAGTCCTCGCGGATGAATAAATTTCACTACTTTTATGTTCCAAAGGTTAGAATCCGGCTGTTCTGGTAGAGGTCATTTTAACTGCCGATGTAACCAAACCAATGAAGAATGACAGCAAAAATGAGCATACATATTGCCAACACCATACCACGTCTTCCCAATAACCAATCTTTTGTCTTCTTTGCACCTTCAGCTCCTCGTTGAATCCTGTCTGCCCATTTCATCTACAAGAGTGTTAAATTAATGTATCAAGTCAGGGCGGAAAAAAGTCAAACATGTATAAAACTAAAATTTTTGCTCCACCCGTCTCTAAGACTTTACTTGGAAGTATAAAACTTAATTAATGATATGACATAGGTTTAATTAGCGAGAAAAAAAAAAGAGAGAAAAGAAGACTGCGTAAAAAAGCTAACACTAACACCGTGTTCCCGAGTTTAAATTTGGAGAGAAAGGGAAAGATTTATACTAATTTATTTTCTCTAAGGTGTTCCCAAGTTTTTTTAAGAAAAGAAAAGAATAGAAAAAGAGGTTAAATATGGGTTGATTTCTCTTCAAAACTTTCTTTCCAAAAGTGGAATGATTGAGAGAGAAAGATAAATTGCACTAGCAATTATATTGAATATTTAACATATCTTTACTTTCTTTTCTTTTCTTCAAAAACTAGGGAACACAAGAAAGAAAATTATGTAACAAATTATTTCTTTTCTTTTCTGCAATATTTAATCCCTTTCTTTTCTTTTCTTCATCTCAAAAACTCGGGAACATAATGTAAGCATTTAATAGTGTGGAAAAATTTAGGAGTATAATTGACTATCATATACTTAATATTCCTATCAACTTGATTCATTCAACTACACATTTAAAATATTACATTACAATTCTGTCAAAAAAATATTACATTATAACCAAATATTTTGTTAATGAGTAAAATACAAATAATTTGTGTGTGTGTGTGTGTGTGAGTGTGTGTGTGTATATATATTGAGAATTTAAGATAACATCTAAATGCATTTCGCACAAATGCAATAAGATGTTTTCACATGAAGTATAAACTTAATTTACAAATCCATTGCATTACAATTTAAATAGAACTCCTTGGAAGGAGCACTTAAATATAACTAGGGGTGAAAAATGAACAGGGTAGATCCATATCAAATATGAAACAGTCTCCAATTTCCTTTGTCCTAATATAGGTAATTATGATTCTTCGAATACGAGTAGAATGTGATTTGCCCAAATAATAACTATCATTTCTAATTAGACTACTTGATAACTATTTTACCTAAAAAAAATTCTACTGCTAAATGAACCGAAAAAAAAAGCTTAAAAATATGATAACTAAGTATGTAAAACTAATAATATGTTGATAAGTGATTCATTATTACATATAGATTGGAAGTTTAAACCTATAAAATATATTATGAATCTAGGAAAGGGCTATTAAGCTAGGACTGGATCTAGGAATACAATGAGCCAATAATCCAATCTACATTCAAATTAGGACTGGATCCGGATTATGGGTCAAATTCGTGTAGAATAATTTATAATAACTAATATGAAATTGAATTTGGGCAGATATATGGGTGCTCATAATTGGGATCAAAAATATTTCAGGTTCAAATTCCGTGCCATCTGTCTCATTTACAAACAAATACGATACGTGTATTCATATTTTCAAGTGTTAACCGGCTTAACGTAAGAGTCCAGAATCCAGATCAATTTTCAATCCTACTTAAATATCAGGTTATCAGTTTCATAATCTTATTCAGGCCACTCTACTGTAGCATTGTATTGATGCATACGTTTCTATATCACTCAGTACAGAAATATTTGTTCCTGCTTCTACTGAAGTTGTATCTCACCAAGTATAAGCAAAGTTTCAATGTTTGAAATATAAAAAAAAATAAAAATGAAAGGTACTAATGTATGAACATACAAGGATCAAGCACATGAGTAGCTTCAATTATCTTATACATAGAAATATACTTGCAACATGACTCAGCATTCAGCGAGTTATGTACTGAAGAAGGTACCATTTTTTCCAGAGCCTCTGGTGACAAAGATGACATTGCTGCCTGTGCTTTTTCTGCATCCTCTCGAGAAAGCTTAACTCCGAATTGCTCACTCATGTTTGCCATCATCTCAGGGCTCATATTTTGCATCATTGTTGATAGCATCTGTCAATTGCCAGGAAGAGCGTGAACACATACAAATACAGGGTGGAAAAATCATATGACGAATAAAAATTACAGATTCATATAAGAAATAGCATTGAAATTAGTAACTGCGTTTGGAGGATGTTCAGAAGTACATACGAATCTTTTAGCAAAAAAAGAACATATATGAATCAGAAGATGATCATGCTAAAATATTAACATTGTATGTTCCTGTTTTCTCACAAAAATTTATTGTTAACATTCATTGCCTATAATGACTTTTAGCAAGAGAAAGGACAAGTGAGCTGCAATAGATCAACTTGCCGATATGAATGTGAAACCTATAGCAAATGTGATTTCTTATATGAAAAATGACTCAAATGCCTGTATACAAAATGAAGCACTACTTTGTACTTTAGGTGGGCCGCAAGCACACAAAAATAATAAAACAAAAGATTGAAAAAAAGTCCAGAACTCCAAACTGTTAGGAAATCAGTCTGATAGTATTAATAGTAATATATTCTGTGTAGTGCAGGGGCATATGAGTAATTGCAGAATTAGTACTGTGAAGTCTATATATAGTGGTTCTGGATGTAACTTTGGGTGTGATTTATGTTTTAAATATCAGAAAACTGAAATATCTTTCCACTAAATCTGTTTTTCCTCTTTAGCTTTATAACTGAAATCTCTTTCTATAAATCTATCTTCTTCTACAAGTTAACTGATCTTTCTCTCTAAATATCTGTTCTTACTCTGATTCTCTACTGAATCGACTCTATTTCTCTCATATCTAGCTTGTAGTTGCTGTATACTTATAATCTCAGAAATAGCCACTCAGAAACCCTAGTTCCTGACACAAGCCAAATCCATTTGAACTATAGCTAGTGTGGGATACCCAATTTTCCTAGGTCAAAAATTACCATTCCTGTTATTAGAAGATAATGTCATTGAATTTTCCATTATCACTGTGGATAAGTAGATGAGTACGTAAAAAGAACAAATTTGGAAATGCAAATGAATTACGAATCTTTTTAGGAGCATCAGCAAAGCTTACTGTTCAAGTTTAACAATCTTTCACAACATTAAGAACGAATTGCAAGAGAAATTTGCAATTGTTACTTCAAGCAGGGAAGTCAATACACATGCCCTTCACCTGCTTCTCTTTGATTATTTTTTTTTTTAAAAAAACAAGAAGAAGATATTCATCATTTACCTGCCGCATTGCTGGATTTTTCATTTGGTCTCTCATCTGTTCTTGGATATCAGCACTAGAGCTTGGAAAGCTATTCGGAGGTGAGTTTGCCAAATTTGATTGAGACCCTCGAGAAGAGCTCCTTTCCCTCAAATGGTCCCCGTTAAGTGTAGAAGGTCCAGGAGATCCATGGCTGCTCGATCCATTTGATTGCACTCCATTAGAATGCACTTTTGGTGCCGCAGCTGAGCCTGAATCCTTTCCTCTCAAAGATGATGCCATTTCAAACATCTTTTGCATTTCTTCCGCTGGCATTTTACTCATCATATCAGATGCTGTCTTAAGCATGTCTGGTGTCACATTTGAAGGGATTGGTCCAGTGCCAAAACTAGAGTCTTTAGAACCTTCATTAACACCTGGGTTTCCTCCTTGGAAAGAAGAAGCTAACTGGAGCATTCTTTGAAGCTCTTCAGGGGGCATCTTACTAATCATATTTGACGCAGTCTTCACCATATCAGGTGATATGCCTTCAGTTTTTCCACCACCCAAAGCAGCTAAAGTTTCTGGATCAGCTTGAGAGATGAAGTTTTGGAAGGTTCTACTCCATACATCAAATAATAGAAAAGAATAAGTACTAGTGGTTGAGATGAATATAGCTTATTAGAAGGGGGGAAAAAGAAAAAGGATGAACACCAATAAAAAAAACAGTAAAAGATGTATATAGAGATATGAACCAAAACACAATTATGATGTTCCAGAACAATTCTAGAGGGAACAAAAAAGTACACCTAAAAAGAGTAATCTGAATCAACAATTCTGTGTATATATATTCACGCAGACAAATAACATATAATGACATACTATGTCGTGTGTGTGAGCGTCTGTGTGTGTCACAACATGAAATGATTACCCTTAGTACAGCACATTACAGATGAAAAGAGCTTTCTGTATCGATACTCGTCTCAACAGAAAATATAATAATAATATAATAATACATAATATTTCAGACACACAATTATGTGTGCGTGTGTGCCAGAATATTAGAAAATAAATTAGATCAAAATGCCTGAATTGTGCAAAATCAAAGATGGTGCTATCAGCTATGCAACTTATAACCAAAATAAAAATCATAGTATAGTAGAACAAAGTTATTCCATCAGTAGGGTATGTTCTTGTTTGAAAGAAGTCTCAGGGAATAAAGTATATAATACAAACAAATATAGATGGTGAGTCTTAACACATATCTATGAGGCCCTGATGTGCTGCAAAATGCGTCTTGACAGGACACCCTGTCCTTAAAACACGCGAGTGCTGACTATTTAACAATTATAACATAAAGAAGACCTATGGATCTTATAATCTGAAAAAAAAAAATTGACACTACACAATTGCATCATTCCATGTGAACAGGAAACATCAAAACTAATGAGGCACAAAAAACAAAATAAGTAAAGAGAATTAGAAGAGACCAAGACTCCTAGGTAAAACTGTAGGTGAAATTTTGGAAAAAAAGGACTTCAGGTATCATTCACCGACATTAACATATAAGATAAACCTGATAGATTCTGGGTCATCTCTTAAAGCTTGAATACTCTCTGTGTTGGATGATGGAACCCTACTGCTGGTTTCTCGTGGACCTTGTGGTGCCGATGTAGGATACTCTGAACTGGAAGTGTCATGATCTCCCGATAATGAAGACTGCACCTCTTCTGTAATTTCTTCAATAACCAATCCTGTCAATTTGTTTTTTCAAGTAAATACAAAATTAGATAGATGGAAAAGATTGAGCTTGGAATCAAATAATTGAAGGATGAATATCAAAAGCAACAGACCCTTTAATATATATTATATGGTGTCAAGTACTAGTTACATAAAAAAAAATTAATATATATAAAAGCAACTACCTCTACGCCGAGGAACGCCACCTTCTTCTGTTAGTCTCTGCTCAGCATCCCTGTGTCAACAACATACTTGTATCACATTGTGAGCATAGGTCTATATAATAAATATCTCAAAAAATTTAAAAAAGTTCAGTCAACAGTAGGCATAAGAACAAGGATGAACATATGCACTCTGTACCATATACAATACACAATAATTTCAGGGTTCAATACCTCAGAACGTCTGCAATAGTTTCATCATCAGGGGAAACTTCATGGGCTTGATTTAAATCTGAAACCGCATCCTACATATATTTCAAAAATTCCAATAGGTAACGGAGGATAGATAAATATATTAAAATATTACTAAATACGATATTCAGATAGATAAATCATAAATATAATAAAATATATATTAAATTTAAGACTTCAATAATAGGAAGATTATGATGCACAATAACACTCACTTCTAGACGTCCCAGTTCCTTATAGGCTTGACCACGACGATACAGGGCCTTGACATTTTTAGCATCATATGATAAGACCTATAGCAATCCAGATATGTAATCAATCATAGTGAAACGCGAAACGACAATTCATAATTTACACAATAAATTAGAAATATCATGCATCCAACTAGTATTTGACAGTATTGGATCACTGACATTTCCATATAGGGATGGAACTCGAAATTGTCTTACCTCAGTTCCTTCTTCTATGCATTCATCATACTGCTTTGTTTTCAAATAGCATGACATCAAATTAAGCGAACAGGCTAATAGGAGACTTTTGCCCTTGGAAGATGGAATGCCTCGCAGGTTTTTCTTCGCCTACATTTAAAAAACATAAAATCAAAATAAAATTTTGCTATTTTCAGGTGTACTAGATACCGCAGTTATCAAGGAACATATGCAATACAAAAGAGGAACCTTTGAAATGTAGTACTTACAAGCAAATATTTCTGTAAAGCACCGGTAAAGTTTCCATGGCTGTGAAGTTCATTGCCCTGCCATAAAGATATGAAGTAAACAATCCATTACAAGCTAGATGTCTAAAGCAGCATCTGCTATAGCTAATTATTTGATCTTTAACATGGCTCAAATATAATATATAATATGTGAGTAAGGGCAGTAAAACAGGTCTTTGATAATCAATGTAAAAGTACTATATTGTTAAAGGTTTGTGCAAGTAGTTCAAGTAAAGATCCAACTTCTGTAGCCTCATGCCTAAAATTAATTTAATTGGATAACACGGTTTTAAGTTAATCCACAAGTACAGATTGCAATCATTTCTTTCTATTTTTTACTAATTCAATCATTTTAGTATTTAGTCCTAAAAAGTTATGGGTGACTTAGAAAAATGATAAAATAACAACGTCATTTACACAAAAGGAAAATATACGCGAGTTTTTGTCTTCTCGAAACTAGTATCTAACTATCATAGAGAAATCAGAACATGCAGCAATATTTGACATTCTTATTGCAGATAAAGAAGAAAATAATTAATATCAATCAGAATTTAACGTAACTACCAAGCTTTTCGCATAAATTTGCCTCCTATTTATTTTTAACTTATCCAATTTTGTTGCTAGGATACTAAATTTTTATCCTGGTGTAATACTGTAATGTAATCTAAGCAGAACCTACAAAGAACCTTTAATTCAATTTTGTGATAGAATGGCCCATGTTCCTGTTCTCCCCATATTTTCTTCATACATTAGCCATTTTTAGCCTAAGTCTTGTTTTGTATCACATTATATGCCAGCTTCATATACAATTTGTAAATCTACTTCTGATGCTTTAAAAACCATATTAGTATAGAAGTTAAAGTGGGTAAAATGAATTTTAAAAGTTACCACTTTCTTACACCTTTCCTATTTACTCAAACCTGAATTCCCTGAACATTGTTTAATTAATTGCAAGGAACACAAAAACAAAATTATATTAGAAGTGAAAATAATAATGGCCTAGTTGTGGATACTATAATGAACTATATATACAAGGATTAGTAAAGACGGGCAAATGCAAGGAACTGATTCAATCACAAACATTAGGACACCTTATACTCTTGTAGTACAAACTACGTAGTATGTACAACAATTTTGTTAAAGTACTTCTAAAGTAACAAAAGTTTTTAATTGCTTTTACGAACTGGATGTTTACCTGTTTCTTCAGCATCTGAGCAGCATTTAATTCATACGTGACCTGTGCATCTGCTCGTGCCCGCATGGTCGCGAATTCTTCAGGGGTCGCATTAGCCATCTTTTCCCCGATCTCAGCCATGTCATCTGGACGTGCATACTTCATCTGTTCTGCTGCATGCTTTAAGTCTTCAGGCCTCATATTTTTCATGCTTTCTGAAGCCATCCTCATCAAATCAGGATTAGACATCATCTGCAACGTCAATTTAAGGTCACATTTTAAAACTTCCATAGTCCATACCAATCCATTATATCAACTGAGGGAGTCAGAATTAAAACATGTGTATCTAACTAACAATCAACACCTTCCCACTATGCAATATCACGAAGCACACAACACAAGCCCGATAACTAGAAACCACACGTAATTAAACTAGCTCAATCACATTTTTATACAAAAAAGATAAAATAACTGATAAAATAATTCCAATTAGAACCGCGACATAAAAAACATATTGATCAAACTTTAAAAATACACCATCTCTAATCCTCAATTTATTGATCAAACATTTATACGATATTCATATTTCATTATCAAAATTTAACTACACATCCTAATTCTTTACAACACTAACAAACTCCAAATCAGCTCCGCTATCAAGTCAAGTCATAATTCCTTTCATAAAAAACACAAAAATACTTACTTATCGAAAACATTCATTTGTCGGATCTTCATTAATCGAGTTTCAACTTTCAACTACACATAACCCTAACAAACTCCAAATCAGCTCCGCAATCAAGTACAAAATCATAATTTCAATCATCAAAAACAATGCTTATCTATCGAAATCATTCATTTATCAGATATTCATTTATCAAGATTCAACTACTGAACTACACATCCTAATTCCCTATTAACCCTAACAAACTCCGAATCAGCTCCACGGTCAAGTACAAAATCATATTTCATTCATCACAAACAATACTTATTTATCGAAACTCTACAATCCATCCTAATTCCCAAAAAACCTAACAAACTCCGCAATCAAGTACAAAATCATATTTCATTCATCACAAACAATAATTATTTATCGAAATCATTCATTTATCGAGATTCAACAACACATCCTAATTCCCTCCAACTCTAACAAACTCTAAATCAGCTCCGCAATCAAGTACAAAATCATATTTCATTCATCACAAACAATACTTATTCATCAGAATCATTCATTCTCCAATACATCCTAATTCCCTATAACCCTAACAAACTTCAAACCAGCTCCGCAATCAAGTGCAAAATCATAATCTCATTCATCACAAACAACAATGATCAATTGAGCTCACTTATTCATCGCATTAACATTTATCAACAGATTCCACAATATATCCTAATTCCGCAATCAATCCCAATCACAAACATAACAAACAACATATTACTCATCGAAATCATTCATTTATCGAGATTCTACTATACATCAAACCTCAATTCACAATTCAATTTAATCAAAAACACAAAACAAACAATTCAAAATCAACAAAAAAAAAAACAACTAATCAAAAACAAACCTGCTGTTGAATTTTCGATAAATCGGACGGGGACATACGACTCATCTGCTCTTGCGCGAGTCTCATAAGCTCCGGATCCATCATACCTGGAAACATATTTAATCGAATTGGATCGAGATCAAAAAGTTTGTGTGTATATGTGTGTGTATAGGTTTCAGATTTTGGCGATCACAAGTGAAGAGTGTTTTGTTATACTGCCTCCGATGGGATTTTTCAGTTGTTATTTGACTATTTTATATATATTTCATCTTTTTATTCTTTTTTTGGTATTACTATTATTATTCCTACTCTTTTTTGTAAAAATAAAAAAAAATACGACTTATTTAACGTTTATTTATTGGAAGTCTGAAGTACAAAATTTTTACGATGATTAGGCTTACATGCGCCATAAAATAGAGTATGTTTTCGAATTCAGAACATGGAACGAAAATTTGAGTCATGAGCTATGTCATGGTGCTTTACAAATTTTTAAATTAGGAAAAAAAATTAATATAAATTTTAAATTTTATTTTAGAAAATTTAATGTTAAAATTTAACGTAGTTAATAAATTTATGTCAAGGAAACTTTCCACTTTTGAGTCTTAAGCTTTTTTTGTATTATATATTTTTATATTATAATGTTTATGTTTTAATTAATCAGATTGGATATTCATATTCAAAATGTTTAACTTTCGAATATATAATGTATAAAAACTAATTCTTCTTCCGTCTCAAAATTTTGACTTTCTGATTTTTTACAAATTTCAAGACGCTTAAAAAAGATATTTGTAGATAATATTTTTATATTTTAAAATAATATAAAATAGAATATTAGCATTTTTATAGAAAATAAAAATATTAAAAAAATTATGGCCCTTGTTTAGCAATTAGCTGTGTTAGCTGTAACGGATTGAATTAGCTGTTTTGACTAGCTGATTGAGTAAACTATTTTGACTAGCCGATTGAATTTAGCTATTTTGGACAAAACTATTTGAGAAATAGCTTTTTCAAAATTAGGTTTTTGGCACCAAACAGTTATTTCAAAAAGTTAATTACCAAACATTAGTATTAAAGGTTTTATTTGGTCAAATCCCTAATTTAGTTCGAAAAACTATTTTTTGCCAAAAAACTAATTTTCAAACGGGGCATACCTACAATTAAATGCGACTTGGAACGAATACTATAAACAACAGATATTATAGGTCAGAAATGGTTGGACTGCAAATCGACAAGATGAATACAAATGTGATAGTCGGCCTGCTATCCAACAACTTACTAATCCAGTCAACCGATGAAGCACTCGTTTTGTTTGAAAATGTCTTACTTTGACATAATTTGGACAGCAATTTTGGAATCATTCCAATTCCAACTACGTAGGTTTGATATATTCAGCTCCGATTTGAAATTTCTGATATATTTAAATAAAATAATTATTAGCGCATGTTTGGGAAATCTTATTTGTCAGAAATAAGTTACTTATTTCTGAAAAAAGTACATCAAACTGTACTTTTTTTTGAAATAAGTTACTTATTTCTGACAAGTTTTTGCATATAAGAGATACT
>PHNY01238528.1:2378-27012 GCA_003724115.2 Anethum foeniculum
AACAAAATTATCTAAGATAAAGGAACTAGATCCCTTGAACCATGTTTGTGCCAAAAGGATAATATCAAAAGTTACGAAGACAACTTTCTGATACTTTTTTTCTTGTTCTTCTAAAATATGTGGGTTCTTTTAATCTGGTTCATCATGTAAAGTCAGAATGTTTGCAGATGAACATAATTTTACTGATGTACAGAAACTGACTTGTAGCCAGAGGCGGGTGCCCATACAACATAGGGCTTCCGTTTTATAATTGGAGTACCCTGGATTTTCCTCCTCGTGTCCTATATATATGTATGACACTTAAATTAATATGTAGCTATTTCCTGATATAATATGTTTTAGCAAGTGATGTAGGACAAGATAGCGAAAGCATAGATTAAATACTGTTGGCTGATTAAATCGCAACTAATCACTACCCCTATAAATTCCAAGAAAAATTGATCACAATTGATATTTTTATTAAGAAAACTCCGTATATAATCAAATCTAAATAATATACAGCAATTACATCATTATGTATAGAGAATAATCATTATAAATAGAGTTTAGAATACCTATTTAAATAGTCTAATGGACTACAGATCGATTACCATTGGGCTTATTATATAATCTAATAATTTATAAATTACTAGTCCGACATTAAACATATATGTAAATACACTAATTTCTCGACTACATATATAAATAAACTATTTACTAATGAAAAAAAAAGGACTCCTTTTATTTTCATTCCTGTTCCTCGTCATTCTCTTCCTGTTAAAAAAAACTCGACCACGAGTTTTGAAGGCGAGAATCATTAAAGATGACGATGGAACACCAAGAGGAATCTCCTACTCTTGTCAGTGCAAAGAATTCCGGAAACTGACTAGCACATGAAGCAGGTGCCAGGTGCAATCGAGTGTTCTGGAATGATAAACTCGATACGATCAATCTCAATAAAATCAACCACTTGTTTTTTTTTAACAAGAGAAACTTGCTCCACATGAGATTCTTCATCACAAACATCTTTATTAACATGTTGCATGCAACTCAAAAAATTGGGCACGACCAAATAACTTTCATTCAACTGATCTATCATATCCGTATCTTCAACATGCTCGATGTCCAATTTAATTTCATTCTTTAACATTTTTTCGCATTCTCCAGTTGTGTAAGACGTTGAAGTTGAGATGTAAGAGTCTCAAGAATCCTCTCTTGTTCCTCATTTGCACGTTTGTAACTTTCTTTACTCGATTCAATTTTGTACTTGTGTTCCAACCTTTCAAGTTAAACATATTGATTATCTAACTCATTCAAAGTAAGTTCATATTCAAATAACTTTTCTTGACCAATAGCAGACATAAATTTGGTTGTGCAACTCATTAGTTCACGCTTAAGAGAGTAAATATTATCTTCCATACTACCGATTTGACGTTTAATGTAAGCAGACGTGTCTTAAGAACATGGAGTAACAATTGAAATTGAGGTGCAATTCAAAAGAGGAGCATATTTTGAAAAATACAGGAGTTATAGGCCTAAATCGTCAGAATTTAGAAGTTACAGGGTCTGGGCAGTGAAAATTCTGAAGATCAGGGACAGATCTGACGATATCTTAGGGGTCTGATATGTAATTTTCTGAACCTCAGTTACTGGTTTGTATTTTAAGAAAACTTCGGGAACTAACTTAATCTTTCTGAAAGTGAAGGGACTGGTTTTTAACTACCAGAATGTCAAGTGGACCAGATTTAAAATTTCAGAAAGTATGAGGTAGGTACTTGATTGCAGATTTGCAAATTATGTGAAGAAAAAAGATTAGGGGACCCCTTTTACTATTTGAAAATTAGAGGAGGCATGTTCTATAGATAAACTATTTACTAATGAAAAATAAAAGGCTCTTTTTATTTTCATTCCCCTTCCTCGTAAGCAAGATAAAAATAATAGAACTAGTTACCCTGTGCAATTTTTTTTTTATTTTCCTAATTTTATCACAATAGCTTATCCTACAAATTATATAGGTACGGCGTCTTATTTTCTTTTTACTTATTAAGTTATTTGTTTATTTGTTTTTTATAATTTTGAATAGTTTTTCTTATTACACTATTTAAAAAAGAAAATTGGAAATTTTATGTTCTTTGAAAACGCTGATTTCCTGAGTCTGACACTGCTCTTAAGTGATTATAATTAGTTTAGGAAGATCTGATTACTTCCTGTTCTGTAGCATGTTCATTTTCTGGAGATTTCTTGGTGCCCCTCATTGATATTTCGAATGCATTACTTCAGGTATCTGAATTTCACCTTAATGGTCGCAATGAACTATCTGCCGGGAATTCAAATCAGTATGCTTTCCCCAAGGAGCATTTCATTTCGCAGAAGGCGATATCATTACCTTCATCTCCTCATGAATATAGAAGCCAGGCTTTGGGAAGAAGTGGGGCGGATGATGAAATGATCTCTACATGGAATAAAATTCTGGAATCACCTATGTTCCAGAATAAGCCTCTGTTACCTTTCCATGAATGGAATATTGATTTTTCAGAAATTACTGTTGGAACACGTGTTGGAATTGGTGAGCATTCTTCATCCATCAGCCCCAGTTTCGTAGTCCATATAATATTGCTGATTTACCTGTACAGACGTACACTTCACCCTTATTTCACGGCTTCAGCTTGATGCTAATTGTATATGTGTTGCTTTACAACCATATGAACGAGAGATGAGTAAAATTAGATATGTAGTGCTATATTCACGTGAAATGACTTCTGGAGTATATATAGTTCTCTTGCGAGACCAACTTACTGTCTAAAATCTTGACGCAAGTTTGCCACGATGTCATGAATATATAACTGATACATTTTCTGCATATATAGTACTGCAAGTTCTATCTTTAGTTAACTTATCAACAGAGTTCCTTGGGCTTAATATTTAAGGTCTTTGTGATGTCGTACGAACCCTTATGAACCAAAATTTTTATGACAACCACGTAAGAGGTTTTAAGTGGAAAATCGGACATGACTACAAGTGCTGTTCCTGGTGGTTTCAGTCATTCTGCTGTCTGCCGTTTCTTAGATGCTGTTAAGCGTGTCTGTTTTAGAAAGGATTTTTTTAAGGTGTTTTATAAAACTATTCGATAAAAATGACCATGATTTTGCATTTTGCCATTGCAATTGTTATGTCACCTATGATGTATCATTTATTAAGGAAATTTAAGCTTGCATTATAATTTCCTTAACTAGCATTGATTCATGTAAGCTTGCGTGCTAGCACAAGCTCAATTATGATCGTTGGATACTGGGTGATAATTATATATCAGTGGTTTGCATAGTACAATGTTGTGAGTCTTGTGCAACCTGATAATTTGACACTTAACACCGAAGAGATGGGCGACTTAGAGTGCATGGAATTTGCAAGTCCTCCACCTAGCTGTAGACACTGAAGGATATATGCTGAAGGGCAATGCAAGGTTAATGTCCATTGGACACCTTTAGGTTCCTTTTTTGCTGGAGAAAATATACATTTTACATATACACTTTATGGCCATAGTCTTCTTTAACTTCACTGGAAAAAGTTACAAACAGCGTGGGCCAAATAAATCCTCTATTTTCCGATCTTTCTGTATTACTTTTTTATTGTCTTTCTCCAAATTTACAGTTGAAGTGTCACAACATTATTAATCATGTATCTGAGTACACCTACTTCACAAAGATTGTTGAAGTGTCACAACATTATTAATCATGTATCTGAGTACACTTACTTCACAAAGATTGTTGCAAGCCTGCCCTTTGAGTAAATATATAATTTATGTTACATTGCAAGGTGATCTGAATTCTGATGGTTGGAGGAAGTTGTTGGTTCCTACAGTGAATACTGAATAGTAAGGAACCAAAAGATAATTTAATGTACATTCTGCCTCTACGAGGTCCACCAACACCAATAGATAATTTCACGTACATTAGGTCCACCAACTCCAAATGTAAGACTTGTCATTTGTCTCTGTCATTCGCAAAGTGACTGTTTTTCTTGGTACCCAACTTGAGGAATGTGGATATCAATTCGGTGTTGATTAATGGGGGACATTGCTTTTATTAGTCAGTTGAATGTTGAGCTGAGTGAACAAATGTAGAACGAAGAGCAGATTTTCGGATTAAGTGTATGACTTGTATGTGTGTTTTTTTTTGCAACTACATTGGTGGTTTTTGTTGCAACTAGATATAGAAATTCTTGCAGTCTTATCATGTATGTCTGAAATTCTTAATGGTTGATTAATAGGATTTTTCGGAGAGGTTTTCCGTGGCATTTGGAATGGAACAGATGTTGCAATTAAAGTATTTTTAGAACAAGATCTTACAGCTGAAAACATGGAAGATTTTTGTAATGAAATAACCATCCTGAGGTATGTTACTCTGGATAAGTGTTACATTTTTTCTAAATATAAGTGCACCCTTTTGTGTGATGTGTTTCTAATGCACAATGCTTACTTTGATCTGTTTTTCTCTTTTTCCAGTCGACTTCGACATCCTAACGGTACTTATTCTCCTCTCTCCTCCCTGCCAAATTGTACTTTTGTTTATTTAGATATCCATTCAACTGACCTCTGTATGTCGAGTCCATCCTCTCATTCCAGCGTAGATTGGACCAATTTGTAATTGGGGAAAATTTATGCTGGATTTGGGATTTGACTACAAGGTATAGCATATCAACAATAGTTATTTTTGTCTAACTATGCCACTCTTCTTTTAGTTATATTGTTTCTTGGTGCGTGCACGAAGCCTCCACACCTGTCAATGGTTACTGAATACATGGAAATGGGATCATTATATTACTTGATCCATTTGAGTGGTCAGAAGAAAAAACTCAGCTGGAGGAGAAGGCTTAAAATGTTGCGTGATATATGCAGGTTAGCATAGTTAGCATATATGCTACTCACTAGTTCAACAAATTCCTTGTATTTTTGTAAGTAGTTTTACCTATGAATTGATTTTAAAACAATACAAGTTACTTCCATTAAAAGACTATGCCATTGTCGAGAATGAAAGAGTGCCCAAGCGGTGGCTAATGTGTTCCTAGTGCTTTCAACTCTCGATTTTTGTCCTCATACTAACATGGGCATGGTTATGGATTTTGAGTAGGATCTTTCTTCTTAAAACCAGACACTTCACCTTGCAGCATCCTAGTTAAAAATGAAATAAAAAGTCTCCTCACAACTTGCTTATAGAAAACAAGGTCCACGGATGACTTGTTTCTATTTTATTTCTTTAGTGTTAGGCTACGATTTAACATACAAATCAAGTGTGTATGATTTATGTATAGTAGACACTGTTTTTATGAATGTACCATAAATCAGTCTCTATAAAGTTTTACATGCGTTAAACTTACATGTCGAGTCCCTGATCCTGAACACAGAACACGTGTCCAAT
This sequence comes from Anethum foeniculum, assembly GCA_003724115.2. NCBI lineage: Eukaryota > Viridiplantae > Streptophyta > Magnoliopsida > Apiales > Apiaceae > Anethum > Anethum foeniculum. The sequence continues at coordinate 7,772 of PHNY01238528.1, forward strand.
TTCTATTCATGAATCCTATATATTTTAAAACTAAGAATTTGACTCTTGGATCCGCATCCATGTCGACACTCATACCCATTCACATAGTTTTTGTAGGTCACAGATAACCCTTATGATGTGATTAGATATTTTAATTTGTATAAACCGATGTTCGGCCATCTCTGTTACTCGGACTATTCAATTTGTCTCGATTACCCGTGTCGGACACTTGACACTCGGGCATGGACACTTCTTTTAGGCCAAAAAAGTTTACATTTTTCAAAATGTTGCGGAGTCCGACACTTGGACACGTATTCATATTCATATTTGGACGCTTCTAGCATGCCTGGGTAACAGAGTCTGCCATAATAGATTACTAGAATTGTATGAAAACATATTAAAAACAGTAATTTAATACATTCAGTTTTGCACCTACTCATTCTTCCAAGTACCGTCTGAATAAAGGTTACTGTTGTGTGGTTAGCTCACCAAGTTGAACTGATGGCTGTTTATTAGGAGTTAGGACACAATCTTACATTGGCTTAGATCAAAGGTTAAAATTGTTGACATCTTGCTGAAAAATTTGGTACGACATTATTGGTCAAAATCTATTGTAGACCAACTTAGTTTAGGAGCCATTTCTGTGCCAAAGCATTGTGCAACGTCCTTTACGTCATTGCAAAATTTCATGTAGCACATTATAGCCATTCCATAATACGAAGGGAAAAATTGTGAGTAATCACAATGCATTAACCTTTGATTTTGTATATCTAATTATTTGTTTTGACATCTTCAATGGATCATAATGATTGTCCTATGTACAAGTAACAAAAGTCAATTATATTGAGAAAATATCATAATAATTGTGGTAGAAGGCATAGTAACAAGAAACTGACTATTGAACTTTTTTTTTGAAGGCATAGTAACAAGACTGACTATTGAATTTATTTTTTTTGCATTAAAGAGGGTTGATGTGTATACACCGGATGAAGATAGTTCATCGTGATATAAAAAGTGCAAATTGCCTTGTGAATAAACATTGGACAGTCAAGATCTGTGATTTTGGTCTTTCAAGAATGATGGTAGACGCACACATGACTGACTCCTCGTCAGCAGGGACTCCAGAGTGGATGGCTCCAGAACTTTTCCGAAATGAACCTTTCAACGAGAAGTGTGATATTTTTAGCCTTGGGGTAATAATGTGGGAGTTGTCAACACTAAGCAGGCCATGGCATGGTACACCTCCTGAGAGAGTAAGTTGTATACATCATCTGTATATTTCGCTGTGATAACATCTCTGCTTCCTTTGCATTTAGTCAGATATTGACTTTTTTGCATCTACATAGGTTGTTTATACTGTTGCACACGAGGGCTCACGACTAGAGATCCCTGAAGGTCCACTTGGAGGGCTAATAGCAGGTCTCCCACAGAGATCCTATTGATCAGTTTTATCTTAATATCTTAGTGCTGTTTTGGACAAACTAACTCTATCCGATTGATGCAGATTGCTGGGCAGAACCGCATGAAAGACCAAGCTGTGAGGATATTCTCACCCGTTTGCTAGACTGTGAGTACTCCCTCAGCTAAATACTGTCCAGATTGTTGTATAGTAAACATGGTAGAGGTGTTACATAATATATTACCGGCGCAAGTTTGTTATACTTTTTGTTTGAATTATCCGTCCTATAAAAAAACATTAAACATGTACTACCAGTTGCCATTTGAAGCAGAATCAGTTTACCCATGTTGTGGTAAAAAGTAAAGTTGAACCATTAATAGCTGGATGGATTTCTTGTGCACTACTCTTTGCTGTACATAACAGAGAGTTGGAAACCTGGTTATATTGGCCCAGAGCAAGTACTTCATGTTCTTCTTCTTTTTTGTTTAGTTACTTGTCAACAGCTTAACATCAGTTTCTTTACTAATATTGATTTGTATCGATCATGAATCTGTTGTCCATTGGACTTTCATAGAATCAGCTCCGATCTCTCCTCATAAATTTGTTGCTGCATGAGTAACCTGATTTCCGTGCTCAAAAATTGTTTCTTGTTTTGAAGTGGTTATGTACCAAAAACTTATAGGCACTGACATGACACGTTGTGAAAATGCGCAACCGACAACACATCACAAATTGTTTTTTGTTTTGTTAAATTCAGCAAGAGTTATATTTTTTTTACTAATTGGCAAGAGTGATAGCATGTAAAAACGTCCTTAAACTGTGTTTCAGACCTAAACCAGTAAATATATCCCCCTTTTCCCCCCTTTTCTATCGGGTGTTGGCCTTGTCTGCCACAATTTGGTACAAAAATGCCCGAATTGGCGCACCTATAAAAAATGGTCCAAATTAGCACATGAAAATGCTAAATCGTGTCGCGTTTAAGTCAAAACACTAGATCGTCTAGCGTCAAGTCGTTTCTTCTTTTTTTTTTTTCTTTTTTTTTTTTTTAAACTTTTCAAACACCAAAACGCAAGATAATGCAACGTTTAGCCTAATTTAAAAAAAAAACAAAATGAAAAAAATGTTAGATCAAAGAAAGTCTTTGGTTTTGATTTTAAAAAAAACAAAAACGTCGTGGAACGTTAAGGTAGTAACAAAAACGCTGATTAATAAAATGTTTTATGTAATAATTATTTAAATAAAAAAACTAAAATGTGACATGATGGAACGTTTTGATATGTAATAAATTAAGAAGACCACCAAAACGTTAGATGATAAAACGTTTTATTTATTTTTTATTTATATCTAAACAAAACGCTATTTAATATCACATTTTTGTTAAAACGTGACTTTATGTAGCGTTAAGGTGTAAAACGCACTTTTATGTAGCGTTTTGTTCTTGCTGACCTTAGATGCTACTTCCTGTTTTTGCCTTTCAATCAATTCAGTCAAAACTTGCTAATAACATAAAAATACAAATAAAAATATGTAAGTCTACAAATAATATTTAATAAAAGTCTACAAATAATACATGATACTTAATATTTTAAAATGCAATACAAGTTATAAAAGTCTACAAATATTACATAAGTTTTTCAAATGCAATACAAGTTAAATTAAAGAACTCATTTCTTCCCACTCAGCGCTTGAAAATTCATTGCATTTTTAAATCTCGTGGACTTTCTTCTTTCTTTTTTCTTTTCAACTTCTTTGTCATGTATCACCTTTGGGAAATTAATATGTGTTGGCCAACGTGGTTTCCCTTTGCTTGGTATTGGTTCGAAGACACCATTATACAAGTTTGGTACATTCTCCAATTTATACCAATCGCCAACAAACACTTCATGCCTCAAATTCAAATAAGCGCAACAAGCAATCAAGTGAGAACATGGGATCCGATAATTTTGCCATTTACCACATTAAAACATATACTCGTGGATCCGAACAGTATGGCTATTACCTCCCTTTTGGCCGACCTTCCTAGTGACTACTTGAAACAACAAAGAATCTCGATCAAACAATTTCACACTATGTCCAGTAGCACGTACGATCGATCGACTCAACATCTTGTTTGTATGCTTAGTGAACACTTGACCTTTAGATAATTGAGATGCAATTTCCAACCGCCTTTGATCAAAATAGTCTACAGTCTTAAAAAAAAAACTCTCTTATCAAGGAACTAACGGAGAGGTTTCTAACTTCAAGAATCGCGTTGTTCCAACTTTCGGCATGGTTGGTGGTCATGATGCCAAAACGCTTCCCCTCATCAATGCGCTAATGACCACTTCATCAATGGTTTATCCTCAAACCATACAGCCGCCCGAGACTCCACAATCAACAATTGCTCCCATAACAAATCAAACTTCTTCTCCAGCACCTGAGAAGCCAACTCAGCTACCCTATCCTTTAAGCCAGATCTTCTATGCACGGTAACAAAATTTGCAGCAAGGTTTCTGATACAGAATCTATGATGGTCATGTGGCTCACACCATCCCGTCTGTTTCATAGCTGCCATAATACCAGCATGTCTGTCAGAAATAACATAAATCCCATGCCTCCTACCTGCCACAAACCTCCTCAGCCAATCCATAAACCACCTCCAACTAGACACGTTCTCAGCCTCGACAATTGCAAATGCCAATGGAAGATTATGACTAAATCCATCTACTGATGTGGCACTCAAAAGTACACCGGGATACGACCCGTAAAGGTGAGTGCCATCGATTTAAATGACTGGCATGCAATGCTCAAATCCATCAATGCAAGGCTTGAAAGCCCAGAACAATCTCTCGAATGTCACTTCCTGTTTCAAACATAATACCTAAAACATTCGTTAACACAAAATAAATCTAAAAAATAAATGCACATAAATAAAGAATCCAATACTAGTGTTAAAAAAGAAGAATACCTCAAAACTCTCACGATCTACTGAATCATCCTCCTTAAAAACCCAATCGACCTTGGTTCCAACATTAAACGATTGCAACACTTCCATCAAATAAGGAAGGTTTTCATATGATCCTTCCCAAGATCCATGTAGTTGATTCATTGCTTGCTTCTTGGCATCCCTAATCTTTTTCCTACCCGGTTGGTAACCAAATACATTTTTCACTGTCGCCATCAACACTTTCTCTTTAATTGTGGGATCAACAACAATTTGATCTTTAACTGTTTCAAGAATATCAGAAGAGATCAAGTTGGGATGGTCTTGGGTAATGGTGGTGCGCAAACAAGTGTGTGGTCCCGAAGTTTCCATGATTTGAAATTTTCCAAGTGTCTTTCGTAACCTAGCCTTTAACTTCCAGTCACAACTACTATCCTTCCATTTACAAGCCACATGCTAATTAAACGAATTCGATCTAGTCACAACAATTTCTTGATGACTCCGAATATGAAATTGTCTCACCGTATGCATCAATTCATCTTTTGTAGCAAATACCATCCCCTCCCTCAACTCCATTGTCTCCGTCACTTCCTCCCGTGTTCTCAAAGCCGACTCAACAACATCATAAACATCCAATCCTCTACTACTTCCCGTATCACCACCAAAATGCATACTACTAGTAGTTTGCCTACTACTATCCAATATCACCACCAAATTGCCTACTACTACCTATATCATCACTAAATTGCCGACTACTACTCATATCATCACCACCAAATTGCCTTGTAATACTCATTTCATCACCACCAAAACCCCTACTACTACTTTCAATTAATGGGCGATTTGAAATTTCTCCAAATAAATTTCAACAAAAAAGGGAGTCTATTTGAAACAATAACTCCAAACATTTATACAACATCATCATCGTCCTCAACCGGAACAATACGAAATTTCATATCATTGAAATTTTTCCATCTATAACACAATTTCAAATCATAATTACTTCTCTCAATTTTCAATTTCAAATACAACACATCGCACAAATTAGTAAAATTCATACATGAATCTAGTTTAACTTGCTTAGAAACGGGTTTATCATAAATATAACCCTCTAATTGAGTTTGTCGAATATTACCATCCGTGTAGATCCACGCTACTACCGTGGTTGATTGCGTCCCTGAACCCGAACCCGAACCCGACGCCATTCCCACTCAATTTATTACTGAAAGAAGTAATTTAGCATATAAATAGGTACGTAGGTTTTTATTTTTCACAGCAGAAGTTTTTTGCTGCAAGAATAGTGGTTTGAACTGTGCGTATTCATTGGCTGTATGTATAAACCATAAAACGCTACTTTATGTAACCTTAAGGTCTGTTTTTTTTTTAAAAAAAAAACGTGACACGATAACACGTTTTGTTTCTTTTTTAAATATTAAAACCAAAGCGTGGCTTCGTGTAACGTTTTTGTTTTAATTTTTTATTCCAAAAACCTAAACGTGTCTTGATGTCACGTTTTGCTATTTATTATTTGAAAAATTCAAAACGTTACTTAAAAAATCTTTTAGACATAATTTATTTTGTATTAAATCAAAACGCTATATAAAGCCACATTTTGCCCCCTAAAAAAGAAAAACGCTACTTAGTGTTGCGTTTTTTTCTAATTTTTTTCCAATAAAACTGCTGTAAAATGCACATATGTTTAAAACCTATAACATGTAAACACAATTTAAAAAATTCTGTTCATCAACCGAAGCATAACCAATATCAAATAAATACATAACCAAAACGAAAGAAATGAACCAAAATCAAAACCAAATACATAAGAAAAGTTAATCAAGAATTTACATAACGATAATGTCTAAACGAGTTTATATAATGAGTCTAGGATTTACAAAAACTAACACTACTTAATAGGGACTATAACGAGAACTTTGATAATCAACATTGCTTCCGCTGGAATTTTGATATACATATAACTTGTGGACCATTTAGCAGCAGATACCTAAAACAAAAGGAAACATAAGACTTAATAAGTAATAAAACAATAACTTAGTTAAACGTGAATTTAAACACTTAAATAACTAATATATAGAAAATGCACGAGCTCAAATAGCAATTAAACACTTAAAATAATACTTACAGTCACTTATTTGCGCACTTTTGCCCTTTAGTCCCACAGTTGGGAGGTTTACGAGCTCTTTTTGAACGTCGGGGAACATAGATAGCACCAAACCTTCCAGCACCTCCTTGCAAACTCTGAGAAGACCCAGCAGCAGTAGCAACATCACCATCACTAGGAGGAGTGATACCAAGATCAAATGACGGAATAGAAGCATCCCTAGATGGCCGCTCAGTAGCACGGTGAGAATGATGTAAGGGAGGAGGCTGCTCAGTGGAAGGCTCCTTAGTGGAAGGATGCTCTGTAGGAGACTGGGGAGTAGGCGTAAACCTAGATCGAATGAGGGATTAGATGGATCTCTAGGTGCTCTCTCAAAAATCACAGGATCATGCCGGGCGTGAGTAGATGACTCGGGAAAATTAACATGCCGTCCAATAGATTCATCTAAAAGATCATGATCAACTCCAAAATCTGCAGTCACGGGATCATTTTCAACCTGATTTACAAGTCTTCTACCACCACCACCTCGTGCACTGGCACGTCTAGTACGATACCCCGGTTCCTGCCTCCCCGCCCTCTCTCTATCTCGACGCACATCCACCGACAACTCCTCAAAACCATATAAGTTGTAATCTTGAACAAGATTACAACTGAGTAGCTAATAGAGAAACATTTGAAAGAACTGCCCGTGTCTGCTCAGCTATAGTCCTAAACACATCTCCCTGAAAAAACAACAACAAAAGTCACACACGTGTTACAAGATAAAGAAGTATGAAAACATAGACAGTGAACATAATGAAAGGGTGAGAAAACTTACAATCTTATGATGAAATGCGCCCAAGCGAGATATGAATCTAATAGTCCTTTGAAGATACCAAGGATGATAGTTAGGCACTGTACTCTCACCAACAATCAAATCTCCCTCAAATATATGATCCAATTGAGTCTCCCAAATAGTAATACTCGCCTGATGCTTTTAAACCCATCTAATCTTGTCATTGCCCTTATGATTCGTCTTATGATCCTCAATTGAGTAAACTGGATCACGAGGAATAGTCTGAACAATCCCAAACTGTCTAGCAACTCTATTAGGACAATGAGGCTCCACAATGAAAACACATATCAACGGCCCGTCATAACGCCAAATACACTGACCAGATAGGCAATAGTCAGGAAGTCTAGCAATGACATCAGTAGAGTAAGGCTGCCAAATGAAATGAGATGGACCAAGGCCATCTAGAATCGTACGAGTAACAGATAGTGTAAGACCAACCTTCTCAATGTATGAATGACCAACAAGCCACCTATAATGACATTACAATAGACAATTAATTGAAAATTTGATTAGGATTTTTACGCCTAAACTTCTGCAAATCTCCACCCCCTAACCTTCAAATCTCTGCAGATCTGTGTGTGCCCTGAAGATGAAGAAGAGTAGGATCAATAGGTCCCGGATAAATATCCTGCAAATATGTAGTTATATAAGTTAACAGTATGTACAGTACAGTCAGAGAATAAAGCACTAATAATGGCTGAAATGGTAAATTAAAAATTAAATTTATTGAATTGAACTCTTACACACAAAGAAAGAATCATGTATTAAAAGAGTTGAGTGGAAGTAAACACTAGTATCAGCTAGGACTAGGTGACAACTTGAATATATGAGTTGCAATTCTTGCATATCTTGTTAAATATTCCTCATATATATGTTACTGTTGAAGTCAACATTTCATATCATGGCCATCAAACACCAAACCACAAAACGATGAAAGATGTCTCATTTCAAATGTTTAACTGTAACCATCTTGTTTAAATATTTTCCATTACAGCCATATCGTATTCTTATTATGACTAGTATCCCGTCAGTAGGTTGCTGTGTAAAATCCCATGTTTTTAAAAAAATTGAAATCCATAAGTATTGATAAAATATCAAATTGAAATACAGTGAACTCTGCACATAGTTTAGTACTAGGAGATTAATCTATTGCAACTCCTCAAGAATTTAGGCTCGTCGATTAATTAAAATTGTAAATGTACAGGGCTGTATATGTTTAAAATACATGTTTCGCAAACAGATCAGTATTAGCTATTTGGCTTAATAAAAAAAATGGAACCTTATACATCACGGAAAACAAATAAGGTGTGTGAACTGTATAAATGTCTATACAAGGTATTCACCCACCCTTTGTTTTGCATATAAATTGATGTTTTTTTAATCAACCAAATGTGATGTAGAACTATCAAGTATCAACAAGTAAATTTAATTTGCCAAACTAAAGAAAAGTAGTTGACCATTCCGGTTGGACCGGAAGAAGACAACTTATAATTCAATACTTCATTAATAGTTATGGATCAACGGCTTATAAGTCAGGTTATAATTCCCAAACGTGTACTATATGTTTATTCAGCAAAGTTCCCCTGTCCTCATCGCTATCTATAATCTATTGCACCTTCTCAAGAATTTAGGCTCGTCGATTAATGGAAATAGTAAATGTACAGGGCTATATATATTTGAATTACAAAGAGTTGGTAAACTACAAAGCATACCTAGCTTCTATTAGATGTTAATATTTGACCATTAGCTTCTTTAGCCGATAAACTTGAGGTTTGCAATGCTAACAAGCCAACAACAATTATACTAATTTCTACTAATCAATTATACTACGTCTAGTCAAACTACAAAATCATACACTAAATTCCCAAATTTCTCTGTTATACTAGGTCGATTGTATGTTATAATAGCACAACAGCAACAGACTAGAACCTAACAACATTGCAGCATTCTATACTTCAATAACAGTTATGGATCAACGGCTTATAAGCCAGGTTATAATTCCCAGACGTGTACTATGTGTTTAGTCAGTAAAGTTTCCCTGTCATCGCCATCTATAATGTATTGCAACTCCTCAAGAATTTAGGCTCGTCGATAAACAAAAATTGTAAATGTACAGGGCTGTATATGTTTAAATTAGAAAATAGTTGGTAAACTGCAAGGCACCTATCTTTCTATTATATGTTAATATTTGGCCATTAGCTTCTTTAGCAACAAAAATTGCAGCAACAAAAATTCATTAAGGACAACAGCAAAAATTCATTAACAACAACACTAACTAAACACTAACTAGAACCTCACTAACTAAACACAAAAATTCATTAACAACAACAACAGCAAACTAATAGCATTACAATAACAAACTAGAACCTCATAAAATTGCAACATTATACACTTCATCAACAGTAAACACTAACTAAATAAGGAAATGAAGAGAAAATAAAAAGAAATAATACCTCAAAATTCATGATTTTTGACAATTAACCCTAATTCCTCTTTCAATTACAATTGTTGGAGTAGCTCTATATGTTGATTGATACTCGAAGGCTGTATATCTTCCCCAAGAATTGTATATATATTTGATTGATACTACAACTATTACTATATGAAGGAGTGTTCGCTCAGCCTCTCTGCAATTGTATTTTGGCCGTTGCAAGATTGTATGTTATTTATATATATTTTAAATAAATTATATAAAACGCTACATTATGTTACGTCTTCGGGTGCCATTTTGGGTCATTCGACCCAATAGTGCTATTTTGGGCATTATGAAGCAAATGTGTGCCATTTTAGCCATTTTCTCTTTTTTATCCTTATTTTAAAAAAAGGGTTAAGTTTTAAATTGGTTAATGAAATGAATGTCATATATCACTTTTTTTACTTATCTTAACAGAGTATTATTGGATCATTTAAGTTAGTCTAAATATTAACTTCGCAAGCTTTAAATTAAAAAATGCATATATATTCGAAAAGTTTTAAATTATGACAAAAATAGAAAATCAAAATATGTATAATGTTTATCAGGTGGTATCGAGCAAAAAAAGATAAAAGTTTTACTATTTTTTTCATTATATATATACATATATATATATATATATATATATATTCATTTTTATAATAGTTTTACAAGATAATAATCCCTGAGGTAACGGGGTTCTGCAGAAGAACGTATTTTGTTCTACAATTGATATATAGTGTTCATTGTTGAAAATTGTTATCTTACAATGTATCTACACCGGTGTTACAGAAACCGATAGGCGTCCTAAGACGTCGAGGATATATTTGAGAGACTAATCGGCAAGTCGGAAATTAATCGGACCGATTAATCGGTACATAAATCCGAATAACATAAATATTATTTTTAATTTTTATAGTTATATAATAATCAATATGTCGAATATTTGTTTGATAAAAAAATTAAAATGGTGTTAAACAATATCTACACATTCGACACTTCTTATGAAATAATTATCAAGTTTAAAATATTAAATATATTTAAAGTCACAGTTATAAACTAATTAATATATCATTTTTATATTTTATATAAGAAAATAAATATATTAACTCGCTTTTTACTTCTTACACAATGCTTTATATTAGAAATTGGTGTGATATTGTATAAAATTATGAAATTAATGAATTAAAATCATGAAAGACTTAAAAAAAATATTTTTTTAATTATGTTCTGCCTAGACCCGACTTTTGACCGCCTATGTTCGACTTTTGACCCCCTAATCCCGGTTTTGACCGATATTTGAAAAAAATTCCTAATTTATCGCCTAGTTCTGAGTCAGGGCGTTTTAGCACCGCCTAATGCCTAGGTACCGCCTAGACGGTAGCCTAGACCGGTTTTTAAAACACTAAACTAAACCATAACTTGAATGTTGAACACCTGATACTTAAAAATTATGGACCTTAACTTTACAATAATGCAATTCAGAGCTTAGATTTCTCCATCAATGCAACACACCCAGATTTGGGGATAAGGGATCTAGGTTGTCCCATCACTCTCCAATCATATAATACATGAATTAATTCAATGATCCAACAAAAGAACACCATAGACCCGAATTTCTTACATACACAAATTATAGTCTTAGAGACGATCAATAAAAGTAATGTCAGTTACTACAAACCAAATGTAATATTGAGGATCTCACACTATTAACCACAACCTTTACACAAAGTTATTATAGTAGTTAACATACTCTTACTAAAATGTTGCTAATAATAGCTGAAAACCTATCCAACTTACTCTTGAAGTATCAATCCTTAATTGAACTATCTCAAGGATGGATTTTCCACTTCCCTTTCTCATGGTACGGAATAAACTGAACGTTTTCTTAACAACTTTTATATTTCAATCTACTCAAATTAACACATTTATTTTAGCCAATACGGTTGGTCAAAACAGTACCCCTAAAGTTGACTTTCCTGAGAATTATATTTTGTGACTTGTACTATAACAATTTTAATAAATTAGAAATATCATATTTAATTACAAAACCACTTCTAAAATAATTTTGAATCCTTAAAGAATTTATCATAAAAGTTTTGACTTGAAAACACGAGCTTAACAAGGTGAAATGTATTTTTGAAGTTAAGCGTTCTATAAAAAGTTACTATTTGCATCGTTTACACTAAAACTTGATTATCTCAATGCTCGTTAGTAGAAACGACTCCGAACCTTCGCATAAGTAAACTAGACTCTCTTAGCTATCAAGTGGTATCTTTTACTGTGAAAGATCAATTTTAGAAGTGGTCTCAAATTAACGTCAAAACTGTAGGTATGTCGATGAATAGTGTCGTCGTGTAACCTTTAGTAAAACATTAATATCTTTTAGTCCTAAATGCGATTGATGCACCATTTTCGTGTGAGCGAACTATGTTTCATCTAGCATCTAGCTACGTAGATTGAACAACCCAATTTAAAGCTCCCAGCCTCCGAAAAATATCCAAAATAGTGGTTATTTCGACGAACTTTCGGCGTTGATAACAATAGCTATATTTTCGTACATTGGTCCATCATTCGGATTTAAACTAAACCATGCAGTAATCTCACAATCCACTTTATACTCCTTCCACTCAGTCAAATCCTCCAACCAATATCAAAACAAGTTCATATATATATATGTAAACTAGTATTTAGGAAATCGGAAAAATATTGGTTTATAAATTATACCTCCTTTGTGTTTCGTGAACGAATAATCACCTGAACAATTTCTACTACTTTCAAACCTTGATCTTCACTACTTAAGCTTTACTCCAAAAATAAGCTCTTCATCTACTTGAAATTCATGATTTTTGGATAGTTTAAAGTGTTTAAAAGCTTGGTTTAACTCAGATATAGCACCAAGAAATTTAATTATATTATTGCTGACATAATAACTTCTAATATAAGTATGCTTAATCCATAAATGCAAACATCATGATTTTCTCCTAAGAAATGAGCAAGCTATCAATTTAATTTTTTTTCTTCCTCTCCTAATTTTTATGCTGCGAAAATGGAAGAAATGGGAGTAGTAGACTTGAATATGCTAGTGCTTTAAATGTGTGGATAAAAGGAATAAAAGGCGTGCTTGTTTCTAAATCACATGAAGTAAAATATAATTAAATTGATTTTAATTTTAACTAATTACATTTACCCATTTGGTAAATATATTGCTAGCACTACTTTTTACCCCTATTTAATTAATAACTATTAATTTTAACTGTTATTACATATATTGGTTTGATCATTTTCACTAACGACTCAAAATTACGGTAACAGTGAATAATGTTTTCAATCGGAATTTCATAAAACTTTTCCACCATTTTCTCTTCCATATTTAATATTAAATAAAATATATATTCTTCATTTCCTCTAAAAGAATATAACTTGAACAAATCGCTGAATAAATGACCGAAGAAGTCTCGTTTAATTAACATATCATAGCATTGTACTTATCATAATGAATTTCTACGAATGATGAGAACTAATATGATTTACATACACTAAAATCGAACGTACTATCATAATATGATCACTGAAAGATGGAATTTCAATTTGCAATAACAAGACGCGCCTATATTACCACATAACTATTCCTAACTACACACCAGAAAAATGATAAATCATTAAATACTGTAAGCATTCAAATTCCCAATTCATAAACCAAATGCTTACATCCTTATAACACTAACACTATTGATAATATAAATAACATATCTTTGTAAAAAAATAAAATGAAAATATAATCTTAATCATTTACTAATATATAGTTTCAGGATCAGGGTTATTTCAATTAATTTCTTAGTTGGATGATTTTCATTCTGTAAGAGAAAGCAAAAGAAGTTACACTTTGTGGTCGGAATATCGTCGAAAAATACTATTCATTAATGGAAAAATATTATTCACTATCAGAGTATTCTTCATCAATGAAGTAATATTCTTCCAGGAGGAAAGAAGCAAGAGAAGATGATGAGATTAGTACAAGTAAAAAAAATATATAGAATAGGTCAGGAAAATCATAAAAGGAGGCTGCTATGTTGAAAATAAAGTGGGAACCCTAATCTCAATCTTTAAATATTCTTCGAAATTGCAGTTAGGTACCTTGAAGTTTTTCAAAATTTCAAACCAGTACCTGTACTTTATAATTTTGACAGCTCAGCCCTCAGATTTGGAAGTTTAATTGTCTAGCCCCTAAATTTTTTATAAATTGACAGTTTTACCCTTGCTTTGTTTTAAATAAGGTTCAAATGCATAAAGTTTGTCACTAAGAGAGTGGAAGATTTATGCATGAAATCGTCAGACAAGTTGTCTTACTATGATTTTACTTGGAACGACTTAGATTAAAAAAAAAAAAAAATTTGAACTTAAAATATTGCAAAAATAGGTCAAAATTGAGTTGAGTAAAGAAATGTGTAAATGTGCACATGTGAAACTAAAATAAGCACAAACGGAAGTATAAAGAGGACTTTAGACTCAAGTCTTCTATCGTTCGTATACCGTATATAGGTATGAGACTCATATCTCAAGTGGAACATCTTTTACCTTTAAAAAATGAGAAAAAGGTCAAAGAGGAAATGGAAGTCGAGAATATTGAAGATGCAAATATGAAAGATTTTAAACGAGTATAATGTGGTTGTACCAGATTCTTTGATTTACATGGAATATGTTAATGAAGATGTTTAAGATGAAGAATTTCATGTGGAGCAATTTTAGCTTGTTAATTTCACTAAGTATTTTTTTAATTTTTGTTGTATATAAAAGGCTCAATAACTGAAATATAAGAATTTTGGATACTCTGAGTTTGAGCTATTGCCTATTTTCAACTTCATTTAAGGTGATTTGTTCCTTTGTCTCAATTCTCAAGTAGCTGTTTATTATTTCCGAATGTTGCCCAAAAAGCATTTTTCAGGAAATGAAAAAAAAGGGAAAAAATGAGATAAATATTAAGTAAAGTCACAAAGAGGAGCTATTAAGAGTTGGTTTTTAACAAAAAATACACTTCAAAATAAGAAGAAATGAACATAAATTTGGAGAGTATTGGAAAAGATAATGAAAATTTAGTGGATTTAGATGTAGAAAAAGAGGATGTTAACATCATAAGTGAGAGTGAAAAGGAATCCGATTTGTTTAACATTGAGAATACGATACAAGAAGAGCCAATTCATTATTTAAAGGATATTTATGATCCAAGAAATTGGGATAATTTAGAAAATAAAGAAAGGGGTATATTAGTTGAAAAAGACCTCATAAGAGAACTAAACCTTATATTTTCATTGGATAATATTTCAAGATATTTGTCGTATGCTTATTATTCTAGGAGGTTGAGTAATGGAGAGGTTGTTGAAGAAAATTGTTGATTTATTGTAAACCTGTGGATAAAGTGTATTGTTTTTGTTGTAAGTTGTTCAAATCTCATTAGATGAAAAGTTCCCTAGCAAATGAAGGATTGGGATATAGGAAACATTTAAGTGAGAAGTTCAAACAACATGAAAATGGTGTTAAGCATATCGCTAATATGAATAGATGGAATGAAGTAAAAGTGAGATTGGATAGAAGATAATAATGAAAAAGTAAAATCAGCTAAAGAGTCCTTTAGAATTGATTTTTTTATGCGACTAGTGGATGTTGCAATTGCTTCATTAATGGGTCATTTTGAGCAATTAAAAATATTTAAAGGTGTTTTTGGTTTTCGATTTGATTCTCCAACCTTGAATTCTTTGGAGTATGATGAATTGAAGAAACATTGTTGTAATTTGGTATCTACTTTCTCTTATAATGGGTTGTCAGATTTTGAATTAGATGCTCATGTACAAGAACTGGATACGCTACAAATTTATGTGCCTGATGATCTAATGTCTGCAGTTGAGATTCTTGAGTTTGTCAAATCTTTGAACTATTTTTCTAATGTTGTTATTATCAGTATATGTAATTGTAGCATCGGCTGAAAGAAGCTTTCCAAAACTTAACTTGCTGAAAAATTATTTGTGATCATCAATGTTACATGAGAGATTGAATGGACTTGCAATGATGTGCATCGAAAAGGACATGTCAGAGAATATTGATGTCGATACATTTATCTCAGATTTCGCATCAAGAAGCGCTCAAATAAGTTTTTTTTCATAGTTGGTTGCTATTTGAATTATTGTTAACACTTAGATATTTTTTTAATTATTTTCTTATTCAAGTTAACTAAAATTTGAGTTTACATTATTACTAGTTACATTTTATTAACTTTGAGTACTTACCTAAGCCTCTTTTGCTTACTTGTTAGTTTTCAGAATTTTTCACACGTCGGCCATTTGTAAGAAGAGTATGAAGTTCATCATGGTTTCATCTTATCCTTGTGTGCAAAATTTTTATATATGGTTTTTATTAGTTAAAATTTTTTGTTTGTGCTTTATATGTGAGGTTAGTATTTTACTAATAGTAGATTATATAATAAGCCCAATTTTTATCTGGTTGTAATACATTAGGTTAATTAGGTGTCCTATTATCTATATATAATGATGTAATTCCCACATATTATTCAGTTTTGATTTTACACTTTTTTCAGGAATAAAGCCATCTCCAGTCATAACTTCATTTTAAAATAGTCCTATCTTCAAATTTTCACCTTTTTAAGTTTGTATCAATATTCATCTCCAACCATTCCTTTATATACATATTTAAAGATACTTGTATATATTATTAAATGAATAATTTTAGAGGTCCCAAATTAGTACCCAAAATGGATCCCAAATGTCGTGTCGTGGTCTGATAGGCTACAACTCAATTAATAATAGTGGACCCCCTGCATTCATATAAAATCCCTTAATAAAAACATCTCAAATTGCCCAATGCCACATCATTTGGAACCAAATTTTAATTTTTGGTACTTAATTTGGTACCTCTTGCAATACTCTTGTAAAATTCATGTAGAGGTATATTAACACACACATATATTGGTGTTTAAGTCAACATATTCAGTTTAATAATATTACTTCATATTCACAATATTATTTCATATATATAATTGAACAATTGATATTTTCATATTTGAAGATAGAAATAACAATAGAAAGACATTCTCGTATTGACTAATTATTTATGAGATATCATATATTTATTGTTTATTATATGTCTAATATTTTGTCCTACATTATATTAAAGCTCTTACAACTAAATTTACTTAAATTTATAATATTATATTATTGAATAATGTTGTCGATACCCCGTTTGGCAAATCTTATAAGTAACTTATTTTCAGAAAAAGTACGTGTATATGTACTTTTTCTGAAAATAAGTAACTTAATTTTTATAAGTAAACTAAGATTTGATTTTCAATTCTTATAATAAATATTTATATTTGAATTTTTTTTTAAAAATACGAAAAAAAATTTAAAAAAATAAGTTACTTATAAGCAATAAGTTATTTAGCCAAACGGCTTAATATATGAACTTTAAAAATTATGCACCCAAACTTTATGCAAATAACAAGCAATATTTTTTTAAATAAATTATTTTATTTATTTTAGGTTGCTACAACTATATGGAAATGAACTTCCAGCTATAATGTTTGAGAGATATTTAGCAATTGAATTTCTAAATTTTACTCACAAATTTTACGCGAGATTGTTTATATATTCTAATTCAATTGATATCACTCTTACTTACAAGGTCACATACAATTTTATATTGAATATCGACAAAAGAGTATATTTTTTGATTTTTACTAACTATCAAACTTTTAATATTATAATTTTGTACGAAGCAAATTTCTTTTATGAGCCTGCATTATTCTACTTATTTTCATTGATTCATTTTTCAAATAATTAAATACATTAAGATAAGTTTTAAAAATAATCATTTCACTTATAAACCGATTAATCATACCTTTTAATATTTCAAAATTAAGAATATAATAATATTAATATAATATTTCAGTAATTTATATTGTTTAATCTAAAGTACATCACATTAAATTAAAATTTACCTAAGCCTTTAGCCGGAAATGTAGGAGCCCGTAGAAATAAAAAATTTAGTGAAGGTTTTTTTAAAAAAATACCCAAACTCAAAAACTTTTATGAAAAAATGCTATCATTTTTCAAAAAAATTGTGAAAATACTTTTTTTAATTTTTATTTGAAAAATACAATTTTGTAATTCTTTTTTTTTTTTTTGCAAAAATACGATTTTTCTGCAACTTGATTCAACTGGATGCAATTTAGACCCTATGCAACTAAAATCAACCTCGAATGCAACCAAAAAATTTAATGCAACTAGTGGTTAATTTTCATTGCACCGCATTTTTACAAATATTTTTAGAAAATAGTAAAATCGTCAATTTTTTTTAAGAACATAGTATTTTTGATAATTTCTCAAGAAAGAATTGCAAGAAATTGAACAAAAGAAAATTAATCAAATACATGAGAATTTAAAATAATATGAATATGAATATGAAATAAAAAATAAATATAAAATATAATACCACTCTCTCTGGTGTATGTCTCTGCACTACTACTACTGCTCCCTCCATATCAATATCATCATCACCCTCTCCACTGCACCGCCGGCTACACACACATATACATACATATATATACACACACATGGCAACTTCTCATCGATCTTTCCACCGTCCCCTTCCTTCATGGGCTGCCCTTTCATCTTCCCGACGCTCTTTCACCGGAAAAACCCCACTTCCGATCGTCGCCGGCGACATGAACAAACCGCCCATTTCTTCATCGACCAAGTTGGATCCGACCCGCGAGATTATATGGTCCAATGAAGCTACCAAGACGCTTATAGAGACTTGGGGTGATAAGTATAAGGAACTTAATCGTGGTAGTTTGAAGCAAACGCACTGGCAACAAGTCACCGACGTTGTCAATCTCCGGCACGCCGGTGAGTTATTTTGTACGGATGTTCAGGTTAAGAATCGGATTGATACTGTTAAGAAGAAGTATAAGAAGGAGAAAATCAGGGTTCTTGAATCCGCCGGAAATTATATGTCCAAGTGGCCGTTTTTTCATTTTCTTGATTTTTTGATCGGAAGTCCGGCGCCGGAGGATGAGACGGGGAAACCCACTTGCCGGAGAGGGAGAAAAATGAGTTTTCCGGCGAGTCTTGAAATTCCGGTGGGTCGCCGGACTAAACGGCCGGCGCCGGAGTCGGAGGTTTTTTCGGGTGATGGGGATGTGGGGAGGAGGAAGTTTGAGGCAATGGCGGAGGTGGCGGCGAAGATAGTGGCGGAGGAGGAGGAGGCTGGGGAAGGGGAAGGGGAGATTGGGAAGGTAGCGCAGGCGATTGAGAAGTTTGGGGAGAGGTATGAGAGAATTGAGAGGGAGAAGATGGATCGCATGATTGAGTTGGAGAAGTATAAGATGAAGCTAGCGATTGATTTGAATGTGCAGATTATGAATTATGTTTCCGAATTGAGGATGAAGGTTGATAGGAATGAGGAAGCTGGAGTAGTGGATGACGAGAAAGGTAATGATTTTTTTTTTTTTTTTTTTTTGGG
>PHNY01238530.1:452-11818 GCA_003724115.2 Anethum foeniculum
TATGAATAAGAGTACTAAATCATGATATAATGAAAAATTCGTGATAAAATAAGTTTTTATTACTTTAATTAATCTTATAAATTATTCATAAACCAGAGTTTTACCCGTGCTACGCACCGAGCCACAGACAAATAATTATCAATAATCTTTACAATTAGATTATATTGAAAGAGAATAAGTTCTAAGGTTAATCTCATGATATTTTTCTTGAAATTATTTGAAAAGTATGTAAAAAACTTAATCTTGACATTTATTTATATTACCATGATTTTGTTTAGTTCTAAAATTAGGAAAGTGAATAGTTAGATGTTTAATTAAACACACAAAAATCAATGACTACCTTAGGAAATTTTCTTGAAGTATATCTCGAGATTCTTAAACTCATATTAAAATATTAAATATTATTAAAATTAAAGAATTTACAGAAGATAATATATTTTCACCAAATTATTTTCTCAAACTCGGTGTCCCCTTTTTCCTTTAGCTATGACACTTTCTTCATCTTTTTTTTTTCAACGAAGCAATCTCCTACCTTTTCTCCCCTTCTTCATCCTCCATCGCGTCTTTATCATCTTTTATCGTCATTATCATCCTTCTTCATTACGAAAATTTGCAATTCGTTGATTTGGTTATTTCTAAAATTACAATTGTCTACTACTCTATTTTTTTTTTTTTTGGTTGATTCATTAATCATGAAGTTCGTTATTGGTTGATTAAATTTATCCATTTTCGTGAATATCTACCGTTTCACATAATGTCACGAAGAAATACAAATTCATTTTTGTTGATTTTGATTGCTTAGATATTGAATTGAAATTGATTTGGTTTATAACATATGCAACCATAACCAACTCAAAAAAAAAACAGTAAATGCAACTGAATAAACCCCATAATCAACATTCAAAAAAATAAATATAAAGTTACATTTTGAGGTGCAAAGTTGCAGCTCGTATTTTTTCAAAGTAAAACTTTAAAAAAATGTACTTTTGTAATTAATTTTTACCGTATTTTTGAAAAAAAAAATTGTATAAGAACAGTATTTTTTTATTAAAAAACCCCTCAAAATTACCCATTTCATATTTGTATAAATTGTATAATTTTATTTTTATTACTTAAAGTTATTTTAGAATTTTATATTTATCGAATAAATTACTTATTATTACCATTTGTTTATATAAATTGTGTAATATTGGCCTATCTATTATATAGATAATCAGAAAAAAAAAATAGAATAGCGCATTTTTGAAAGTAAGCTCAATCACTGATTTTTTATATTATCCTCAAGTTGTACTACTATTTTAGATTTTACACATATATATAATATACATATACTTCTTATCATCTTTTATGTCGATCTTCATCTTTTTGACGAAGTCGCGAAAAATGAAAGTTGATTGTTTATTCTTCTTTTTCTGATTTTTACTCTCTACCCATTTTTCATATCTATTTATATTATATCGATCTTTTCATCACCAATGAATGCTTCTTTGATAAATTATGTTGTTTCTTCCAAGTTATCCTTTTCTTCTTTGTTTTCAATTCCACACGCATGATTTATTTTAAATTTTTCCGATTCTTGTGATTTTCATGGTGATTCCGGCTTGTGTTTGGTTATCTATATATAGTGATGTTTGTAGATATTAATGTTCGTGGTGATCATGATCTTGGAGATGTGTTGATAATTGGTAGCAAATAAAAATGCAGGTGTTGTGTTAATTCGATTCTTGTGATTCCAATATGTACTTTGTGAACTTGATCGGATATGACATATATTTTGGAAAATCATTTCATTCGATCCTATAAAAAGAGTAAAAGAGATCTTATCCAAAACTTTGGTCCATGACGACCAATACTAAACACCGCTAGATCTTGAAATAAATAGATGATAGTCGTTGGATAAAAGAGAAATTTTTTATATTTTCATGATTTCAACCCAAAAAAAATAGGTATCCAAAATAGAATAGAATACTAAATGCAAAATTCGTAATTGTCTTTTCTCTTCAAATTTTGGATAAATTTAATTAGACAGTACTTTTCTAACCATCACTAAATTAAAGATTATTTCATGAGTTTTGCGTGGCTGTAAAATCACCTAAATCTGATTTCTAGAACTCAAGATAGAACTGAAATAAAATCAAATGAAACTTGATAAATAGTTCTTTTTCTAAGAAATTTATTCTATTCATTTGTTTCAACTCCAATTTCATTATTTCTTTAACTATTTCAAATGATCGTTTTGACACCCCCAAACCCGCCCTTTCACGGAATCGGGCCGCCACACCTTACAATGTACAAATACATGTATTATCTTTACATCAATGAATAGAAATACAAGTCTTCGCAATATCTTGTCACATCTCACTCTACAGATCCAAGGAACTCTGGTCTCGATTTTTCCCACGTCGCTACGAACCTTCTTACACGCCATATTGTCTACTCATACATGCTATATAGTCCAAAGGATAGCACTAGTCGGACTCTGTGGCATACATTTAACAACAATCTAAGATTCTGACTTATTTTTTCCGCTATAATTTTATAAAAAATATGAATTTGTTTTCTTGTAGAATTTTATGACTTGGCTTCTACTAATCTAAGAGAAAAAATCCGACTCTGACTTATCATATCCACTATAATTTTATAAAAGATAGGGATTTGCTTTCTTATAAAATTATATGACTTGGCGTCTACTAATCTAAGAAATAGAATCTAATTCTGACTTATTTTATCAACTATAATATGTAATTATAGTTTTTAATATTTTTAATTCAAAATTTTGAGAAAATTCGAAAAATAGAATGGAAAGATCTGAGATGCGCCACATAAACGCCCCCGTCTTCTCCTTTATATAAGTATAATGATTCCAAATTAAATAATAATATCACATTACTATTTGTATTTAATCAAAATTAACATTCATTCTTCCAAATTAATAAAATAATTAAAATAATAAAATCACACATCATCATCTTCCCCAAATAACCACCAACACCTACAATCTCAAACGGCCAGCAACCAGACGGCCACCAACACCTGCAATCTCTCTCTCAGTCCAGTTACAGCAACGCCATCGCCACCACCACTGCGGCGGTGGCTCTGTCCCCTCAGCGGTGGTGGCTCTGTCCCCTCTAGCAACAAACACACACAACACTCACACGCACACAAAATCACACCATAAACACATCACACCCTTTGTTCTCTCTCACGCCCCCATTCAAACACCCCTGCCACCGACCAGCAGCAGCGTTGCCATTGCCACCGCCACCATGCCGGTGGTGGCTTTTCCCTCTTCTGCCCACAGCACACAGCCACACACGCACTCCCAACACATCCACATACACTCATCACACGCGCGCACACACCAGACTTCACATAAACATAAAATCTCCGATTTCCAAACCTTAAAAATTTTATTAGTATATAAAATCTCAGATTTCCAGATTGAATTTTCGATGGGAGTTCTGTTCCTATTGGAATTAAGTCTGTAATTTTGGTTGATGCAAGTTAATAAAATCACTTTGTTTGTCAAAAAAAAAAAATTATTAGTATATAAGTTTAATTTGTATGTAATTAAGTATCCCACCAGATTTATTACAGTAAAACCACATTTCCAAATCTTATCATTAAATTCAAAGAAAATCAATACATATACACCTTTACTTATCATCTCCATAATTAATTAAGGAAGAAACTAACAACTAATTAGAGTTAGATAGAATGAATGTTACCTTGTTTTGATGATTACTAATTATACTTTTCTAAATAAACACCGATTAACTTCTTGCTAGAATCTCCAAATCCCTTTTTCCCCGTAACTATGTTCTAATGTAAACTAGTGAGAGAGCGTGTGAGAGAGTAATTTTATGTTTACGGAAATATTTTAAGATAATTTATATTTTACATTTACTCTACAAAATCTTCCTAAATATCTCCTATCTAGATTTTTCTTAGGAAAATATCTAGGAATCTTCTCCTAGAAGCCAAGTTATTTCTTAAATAATTAAAAGAAAAGAGTAATATTATTAAGCATTTCATTCACTAGAATAATTAGATTAAATAAAATTAATACTAATAATTATTATTCGGTTTAATTAAAATAAAGATTTTATTTTACAAATTTGAGCAAATAAATAGTAAATAAAATTACATTTAAGAAAATAGCTCAACCGAATTATTTAAATAGATTGCCATTAAAATAAAATGATATTCTAAATAAAATTAGTTAGCTATTCCAAATCAATATTAGCAAAAGATATATTTATAAAATTAGCGACTAGTGAAAAATGTTATGCCACATTTTGGCATGGCCTTAATATCTTTAAATTTCTTATTTATTAATTATTAATTCCGATTAATAATTATAATGTAATATCCTCTCTCTGAAACGAGGAAAGAATCAATCTCAATCAATCAATAACAGGAAAATACTCTCAACGATATTCTTCAAATCAGGAAGATATCACAACGCCAAGATTAAATCAGATAAAATCTGTAATTGCCCACATTAATAAAATTTATCCCTAAAAGTCTCTTAGGGATAGACCCAATTTCGCAGAACTGCGTGGGCTTGATCCAATATTAATTGGTAAGCAGGCATCCTGGAAAAAGAGATCTGATACAACGAGACAAATCGAGACACCTGTCAGGTCCAGCCCCTCTATTTTTCATAAACCCTAGTCCCTAAAAACAGCCACATACACACACAAATCGCTCTCCAGTAACCTCCAATTTCGTGTTGTTACGAAATTCCTCCAACAACATTTGGCGCTAGAAGGAGGGCCTCATTTATTATCAGAGGAGGATGGATAATTTTCACCACCGAAAATTTTTGGAATTTTTGGAATTTTTGGCATGGGTTACGCACAACAGGATGTGATTATTACGGCAATTGATACAGACATACAGAAAAAAATGAGATGTAGGGGTGTAAAAGAAAATTAAACAAAGAGGAATAAGTGAATAGCAAAAAGAAATCAAGGTGGCTTGCTCACAGGACCAACGCAGAGTAAACAATAAAAAGAAGAAAAACAAATGCACCTGGCAATCTGGCATGTACGTGGACCAAAAAAGAAAAATGGGCGAAGGCTCAAAGTAAAACCAAGCGACGTCCACGTGAAGAGATTTTAAAAAAAAATACAAGAACAAAGCACCTGGACAGCGCGTGGATAGCGCGTGGATACTTCGCATCAGCAACAAAAGAAAAAGCAAAGCAAAGGAATTGTTTGAGGCTCTCTGGACTAAACAAAAAAAGACTATAAGCATACAACAGTGTCAGAAAATTGGAACTGGCCGAATGCAAAAATAGATATACAAAATCATGAATGGGAGCCCCATGGTGTCCTCAAAAAACCATGGAGAAAAAGCAGCAAGAAGCGAGGAACACAACAACGACAAGAAAAATAATTTCGCACAAAAATTACTGGCAGCCCGCAAAATTTCTGGACTAGCTCGATCAAAACTCAAAGATAAGTTCACGACTATCTTTAAATTTTCTGCAATTACATGTATTCTGCCTGCATGCATAAAAATTGTAACTAAATTAATATAATTAAAAAAAATCAACCATAGTTGTATTAAATTTTATTCCGCTTCAAATAAATAAATAGTAAATAAAATTACATTTAACAAAATACCTCAGCCGAATTATTTAAATAGATTGCCATTAAAATAAAATGATATTCTAAATAAAATTAGTTAGCTATTCCAAATCAATATTAGCAAAAGATATATTTATAAAATTAGCGACTAGTGAAAAATAATTATAATTGATAAAATAGAGACCTCGGCACATGCAGTATAGATTTTTAATAACTAATAAAAAATTTCTAAGATAGATAATTCTAATATCACAATTTTAATATTATTATTTTTTTATTTTATTTATTTTTATCCAAACACAAGGCCAAATTTTATTTTATTTTTTTCTGTTGGACGAAATTAATAGATTTTCGAGGCGGTTTAAATTTTTACAGTAAAAACAAAATAATATAATAATAATAATACGTACTTGAGTTTTAGCGGCCGTTACAATCGTTAGATCTTAAAATAAATAGATGATAGCTTTTTGATATGAAAATAAAAGGAATATTTATATTTCATGATTTAAACAAAAAATGAGGCAGGCTATCATATTATAGAATATAGTATAGTTCAGTAATTCATGTAAATTATATCCTAGTAATTGACAGTGCAACTGTGTGAAATATATAAACACAATTTAGGTTTACACAATAAAATGTTTTTTAACATTATTATTATTATTCTTGTAACCCAGCAGCTCTCAAGGATATTTGTTCATCCTTTGAGAGAGTAATTTATATTTTGTAGTCAGTTTTTATACATCAATAAAAACTGTTCTTCATATTCTGTTGAATTTTGATTTGATTGTCAATACTGTAGTCAACCCTCCTACTCTAGGCCTAATAGTAGATAAGGAAATCTTGAAATATAATGTGATTGGTCTAAAATTTAGGTATGATCTCTTATTACTTTAAAATAAATTTATTTTAACAATATCTAAATCAAAGTTTATTTTGAGAGCTTCGTGTGTACTGCAAATTCGTCAAAATTAATTTTTCAAATTTAAGATAGAGCAAAAATAAAATCAAACGAAACCTTATAATTATTTTCCAGCTAAACAGATTTATTCTTTTTATTTCTTTAACTCACCTTTAGATCTTGAATTAAATAGATGAATAAATGTTCGATATAAAATAAAGGAATATCAATATATTTTCATGATTTAAACCAAAAATTAGTAGGTATTCTAAATATAATTAAAAACTTAATGCAAAATTCGTAATTGTATTATTGTTTCCTTTTCTGGATAACTTTAGTTGGGGAATACTTTTTAAACTATCCATAAATGAAAGCTTATTTCGTCAATTTCGCGTGTTGTAAATTCGTGAAATTTTGATTTCTAGAACCGAACATAGAACCGAAATAAACTCTTAATTGATTTTAATATATATATATATATATATATATATATATATATATATATATACACACACACACACAATTTGACATAATAATATATGAATATTTTAAATCAAATGTCTACTGTATTTAAATTAAAATGATTAACTAACTGTGGTTAGTGTAGGAGGATCAGAATTATAAATAAGGAAATTTTTTAATGTGATGCGATCGGTCTAAAGAGTGCTATGTTATTCTTCTAAAATAATTGAATACTTTATGCAAAATCCAAACTTGTCTTTTCTCTTCGATTTCAGGATAATCTAGTTGTATGCTACTTTTTAAATCTGATTTATAGAACTCAAGGTAAAATCAAAATTAAATCAAACGAATTACAATAAAAATATTTTGCTAAGCAAATTTATTCTTTTTATTTGTTTCACTTCCAGTTTGATTACTTTTTCATCAACTCTTTCAATGGGCAGCTGGATCTTGAAATTAATAAATGATAGTTGTTCGATCTAAAATGAATTTTTTTCATTAGAGATTTACAACATAATTCTATATTTTCATAATTTAAACAAAAAATAAGTAGTCATTCTAAATATAATTGAATTCTTAATGCAAAATTTGTACAAGTCTTTTATCTTAGTGTTTGAATAACTTTATTTGGTTAATAATTTTAAACCATCATTAAATTAAAGATAATTTCGTGAGTTTCCCGTGGGCTGTAAATTTATCAAAATCTGATTTTTAGAATTCAAGAGAAAGATGAAATATAATTAAACATAACCCGATAACTTTTTAATTAAAATATTTAAGTACTTCTTGGCATATAAAACTATGTAATATATGAATATGTTAAATTAAATAACAACTATATTTAAACTAAATATGGTTAATATAATTATAGTTAGTATAATTGGATGATAATTGTAATTAAGGAAAATTTTAATATAATTGTAACAACCACAAATAATGTAAGTATGTACCCTAAATATTTAAAATTATTATTATTATTATTATTATTATTATTATTATTATTATTATTTCCCTTCTTCCGTGTGATTTTGTTTCGCTTATGTTTCTTATTTAAAATCACTTGGAAGATTTTATTATTGCCAGGTATATTGCTTTTGGCTATAACAAAATTTAGGGGAACAATAATATAATTATTATAGATTTGATTATTTGCGATTATTATTTAATTTCTATTCATATTTTTATATCAATCTATACTATATAATAAAAGACGAAACATTGAAAGTTTGGTCGGTCTGGTACCTGTTTTTTGGTACAAAGTGATTTTACCTAATTACCCTTACTTATATATTTTTAAAAAAGTAATATTCATAAAAAAAATGTATAAACTATATAAAAAATATCACATGCAGTTACCTCCACTACGCCATAGATGACTTCTTGCAACACCAAAATTGTCTCTATAAACCTCATTTGATGTTGCTATAGGCCAAAAAATGGCTATAGCAACACCAAAGCTATGTTGGGTCCTAACTAGTTAGTATAGGTATCTATAGCAACATCAAAACACGTCTAAGCTAACATAGCTTCAGATGTTATAGTAGATCAATATAGATGTTGCATCAGCATCCTACAACAACATATATTGCTATGTTGCAATAGATATTCTGATTACAAAAAAAAAAAAGTGGGCCCCACCTATTAAAGAAAAATATAAAAATATACCATTTAAATATTACATTTCCCAACAAAAAATCATAATTTGTTATTCAATAATGAAATCCAACATCATCCAAAATAACATCCCAACATCGAGTAATAAACAACCAACAACATCATCCTAATACTATTTAACAAAAGTTAAAATTATAAATATTATCCATTATGACTTGGCCAAACTTNGAATGTCTGAAATTTAGGCCCGCAAATAACAGGAAGCTAATGATTACTGCAATATGATAGGGTTGCATGAACATCGCTCTTTGTTATTGCTTCTTGAAACTTGTCCAATCTTTGACATTCGATTGTCATGCCAATAGCCTGTTGATATCTACCATCATAAATAATCGGAGGGCTTCTTAGTATTTACTTATCAAACATCCGCTCGACGATTGCCTTCGACTTGAAATCAAGGCCCTGCAATATTTTTTATAAAGTAAGACAAGTGGACTAGGTTGTGTTTCATGTCATAAAAAGCATATATAATATGTTAAAGTAAAAATCACTATGAAGTGCTAATAAATAACAGTTTTAGATGATAACCAGTTCAAGTATAGATGTTGAATCAAATTGACAGAAAACTGCAGAAAATCAGTATAAAATTGTACAAAATTGTTGCACAAATCTGGGAAAAAACTGCTTCAGAAAATTGCAGAGATCTGCATAAAAACTGATGCTGAAATCTATGTGAAA
Organism: Anethum foeniculum; assembly: GCA_003724115.2. Classification (NCBI taxonomy): domain Eukaryota; kingdom Viridiplantae; phylum Streptophyta; class Magnoliopsida; order Apiales; family Apiaceae; genus Anethum; species Anethum foeniculum. The sequence continues at coordinate 9,765 of PHNY01238530.1, forward strand.
CTGCTATAGAAATCTGAATAATACTGCTGCAAAAATATGCTGTAGAAAACTGCAACAAAAAACTGCATAAAGCGCATAAAAATGCTGCAGAAATTTGCAGAAAACACCTTAATATATTATTCTCTTATAATTTGTATAATCAATCATTTATAAAAATGTTTTTGTTGCTTTCAATCATACCGAAATACTGAATATACCTGGTCATTTGTACCTCCAGGTTAGCAACTGAGTACTATTCAACAAGTAATTTCCTGAAGATAATAAAATACGTAGAAAGATATTGCTTCACACCTCTTTAATCAGTTATCTTTAGAAGTTTTCGTGTCACCTGTGACTGCATTAGCAAATGCGTGAATTTTGATGATATGCTATACTCAGTATAAAGAAAATGATAATTAGATGAAATTTTATGTTCAAAAAAAATTAGTAGCATGCTGCTATCGGAAAGTAGGTTGTATTTGCAGGCATCAAGCAGGGAAAACTATAGTGCAACCCTCAGACTTAGAAAGTACTGAACCACGATGTCCTCAAAAGAAACACAAACTGAAAAACATAAATTCTGATACCTTGTCTTGGCTGTACATCCTAATGTCCTTGACAATAAATATCAAATCAAATCTTGAAAGAATTGTTGTCTATAGGTCAATGTTACCCTGAGCAGTCTCGAAGTTGAACTTGTTAATACATGCAGAGCAAAAGAGGAAAAAATAAGCTTTTTGAACCATAATAATTATACATACCTTCAGATCATCCTGGCAATCGAAATGGTTTGCTGTTCCATGGCTTCATGAATGGCAACTCTGAGCCACATGTATGAATGGTTTAATATAACATAAAATGAAAAGGGACAATCAAATTAGAACTCAATAATAGAGTACCTGTCTTCCGCCCTCATTTTGTCAAATTCATCGATGCATACAACCCCGTCATCTGCCAAAACCATGGCCCCTCCTTCCAAATAAAAACGTTGAATGCAATTATTTTAATGAAATCATATGGCCATCAAAGAAATTGATAAAAGTAAAAAAAACACGATTCAAGCATAAAAAAGACACAAACTTACAGAACTACTATCTTGAATTACAGAGGCGGTTAGACCAGCAGCCGACGAACCTTTACCAGATGTATATACAGCTACGGGAGCCGTTTTCTCTACGAACTTCAGAAACTTCATTCCAAAATACCAGCAAAATTAACTTCATATGCTTGGAACTAAAAGTTTAAGTTCTTTTAAATGAGCACAATTCATGCGTTAGTATGTAACAGACTAACAGTATTTAATTAGTAGATTCAAATTACAAAAGGCTAAAACTATAAATTTCAAGGCAATATGAATTAGAAATAGAAACCAGACTCTGGTAAATTAAAACAATAGTATCTGACATAATATGTATTATGAGCTTAATTAACTATCTGACAGACAAGAATTACACAATATCACTATATTTATTCACTTCACTGTCACAAATAGAATCACACCAGGGAAAATTGATAAAATCATTTACACATCACAACATTTACAAATTACATGACCTTTACCGTTCAATTACAATAGCAATCATAACTAAACGTACAAAAACATATATAACCAGTCTATGTTTAAAAAACACAAATATTGAAATCAAGGAACGAAATGAAGATTACCTTGCAGAGTCCTGCAACAAACCAGATACTTAGCTGTAAAAGTAACAGGGAGCTTGTTTTGTGCCCTGGAATATCCTGCAACTCTAACTAAACACCTCTTTTAAGGACAAAAACATTTAAATTATTAAATTAAAAATTAAAAGAAAGAGAGAGTGTGAGAGAGAACTGTAAAGCATAATATAACGTAATATGTAATAGAGGTAACATAACTCAACTAGGATAGGAAACATGCAAATAATATTAAACCAATGAAGCACAGGAATCCAGAAGATCAATTACAGGGCAAATTCAAAGAATCAAAACATGGAAGTAAAGCTTGAAGTCTGTTACAGGATCACGGAAAGAAGTTCATTAATATGTTCAGGCCTCTGTGAAGAACAACAACTCAGAAGACTACAGGTTTCAGGGAC
>PHNY01238589.1:1699-12104 GCA_003724115.2 Anethum foeniculum
TTATCATATATAAAATAAAATAAAGATATATTCATTATATAATAATGAAATTATATGTAATAATGTTACATTTGATACTAACTTTTTTAAAAATTCTATTTTTATTTATAAAAATACGTTTTTGATATGAAAAGTAGAATTTAAATATAATTTTATTTAAGATGCAATAATATATATTTTTATTTTTTATATAATAAAAGATTTTCACATAGTAATGACAGCTAGTTGAACAAAAAAATTTCTTAACTAGCACTTAAGTAGGAGGCTCGAGTAGAAAGCTTCCTTCAGCATCTCCAATTCAAGATACCAAGAGGACTTGCAAATATTATGTGGCTGGACCTGCCTTGATACCCTTGTTAACGTTACATATTAGAGTTATTTGGAGCTATTGAGGTGGGGAGGTGGTAAGGTGGTATGGGATGTCAATTTAAAATATCTTGGTATCCTTGTTAACGTAACATATTAGAGTTATTTGGAGCTATTGAAGTGGTGGAGATGGTAAGGTGGTATGGGATGTCAACTTAGAATGTCAAAAGTTATTATTTCATAGGGTGCCAGCATCTTTTCTAGACCCTAATAGTAAATATAATATAGTTTCTTTTGTATATTTTTATGATAATGTTCTAAAAGTAAGATCAAACAAGTTATTGAAGTTGGCATCTTTAGATACCGACAGTTAAAATATTTTTTTGAAAAAAGAATATTAAAATTAATATGAAAAGAAAAAACATTAAAAATTATATGTTTAATTATGTGACAAAGTTGGCACGGAACTCACTCTTTCTAAGGGTACCAACCACCGGTTCCAAATGCTGTCCTGCTAAACAATTAAACCAAAAAGAGCTTGCATGCGGGACAAGCTAAGCAGATGCCATCTACATGTTTCACCGAAATTTACACAGGTGTCAACGTTACTTTGTAAAGATTCGCACCATATGTACGTATAAAAAGAATCTAAAAAAGAAAAAGCTTAACCCAACTTGACAGTGGAAGAATTAGATTAAAAAGAGAAATTAGTAGATGATACATATATAGTCAATACAAGAAGGAAACAGGTTAAGTAAAATATCCGAGCAGGACATGAACAAAAAAATCCAGGCCTATAGCCAAATTGAATTAAAGCCATCATTATCAGAAATAATAATACAAACTATATATAGACAAATGCAAGGAAAGTTGGTGGAGAATATAATGTAGTGCGTCGTGGTGGGTTTGGTTGGTTGCTAGATACATCATAGTCTTGACAAATTGACAATTTTCAATCATATCACTCAAAACGCGTAACAATATATCATTATCATGATTTAAGCACTTGTCTACCGTTTTCATTTCGGTATGACCTAATTATGCTTGCATGCCCCTTCCTAATCAATACTTTTAGATCCGGTCATAAAGTATTGATCTATGATCATCAGTTTGATGAAGATTGGCGTACCGAACAGGCTACCACTTGTGCCCATTGCTTCAGCCTTGTCTTCACCGTTTGTGGTGTATCTCCTGTAACATGTATGTCATTCGAATCAGATATATAAAAACAGGTAGACACGATGACGTTCCACTGCAAACCATCTTAACTTTGGTATTAATAACATCGAATTTTAAAGGAAAAAAGTTTATTCGGTATATATTACATCTTCGGATTTGGAAAGTAGAGAGAACTTCTTTTAGCAATCAAATTACTAGACATAAAACGAGATTCCATTATAATCACAAATTTCAGAAGCGTACAGTAACAGAAATGTATCTGTATTTTGTTTTTTGGGAAAAAAAAAAATCGAAGCTATTTACTAAGTCAATATATATCTTGCAAATGAAGTAATCGGTGATTAAAGTTTAGAAAAAGAAAAGAAAAAAACATGCTTACCGGGATAGAAGATGGAGCCAGGACTTCCTAAAGGAGAGGCAACATCACCATCGGAAGCCGACGAAGTAAACGACGACGTAGCTGAGTTATAGTACTGCTTGTTAAGAGCATAATTCAAAAGTCCCAAAGCTGGCAAAGTATCAGACAAACGTCGGTCAATCTCCGGAGAGTCTGCAAACCCAAACCCTAGCTCAATACAACCTTTAAGTTCATCAATATCTTCATTCGTAACACTCTTGCTCCTTCTATGTCTATTCTTGTTAATTCCCTGGCGCTTTAGCCACGCCTCATCCCTGTACAAATCCGGTGACCATGACTTCTGTTTGTAAAGCGGAGCCGGCGGCCGTGGATGTGACGGTGGTTCTTGGCCGTGAGACATTAACTAGCGGCGGTGGGAATTAACTATAAGTTATTAGAATTCTAGCTAGTAAGTGGCCCAAACCCCTAAGAGAGGGGATGTGGGGGAGAGCCTAATGGCTCTGTCTAGGGTTTTGGTTTGTTGACAAGATCTGTTGTGTGTGTTAATACAAATGGCCGTGTTATATATTTCATGAGAAATGGAGCTTGATGGCTAGACAGATGGACTGGGTCCACGGTCCGCGTAAAGCATTGTTTGTTCCGCTTCATTATGAATCGTGCTTTCCCCTTTCCTTTATTTAAAGTTTGTGTACTATAAACTAAACATTTGCGAAACTTAAGGCTGAATTCAGTTTTATTCTTAATATATATTAATTAAGACGTTAATATGATAAGTTATTTTATTCACAAGGCATAAGTTTTTAAATTTTGCATGTGCTGCTGATGCTTAGTTACTCCTAATAATAATTTGCACAAGATATATTTATTGGATTAATAGTTTCTGATAACGTAAACGTAAATTTATTAGATAATGAAAGATTATTTGTTAGCTAATAAATTATATTTCAAAAAGACGAGGACTGTGAAAGTGTTATTAATCATACTAACTTATAACCCGTCTTGTCTAATAATTTTTTATATTACATTAACATCTATACTACAAATATAATTTGTTAGTTAGGCTTCAAGTTATTAAATTTGTGAGTTATAGATGTGAGGTAATGGTGAAATCTATGCAAAAGATGGGAACGAAGTAGAACTATATGAGCAAACTAATAAAAATAAACAAAAATTCACAAAAATTTATAATCTTAATAATATAATATTATAAATATTAATAATTCTTTATTTATTTAATTGCATGTATTGTTTTGAACTAACAATATAAATTCAAAATTTTAGCATCGCTATTGAGAGCATTCGAACTTGTGTTTTTGGTTGTTTAGCATAAAAAAATAATTAATATTGTTGTTGTGAGGACTCGAACCTTGCTCTTTTGGTAAAATAGCATAAATAGAGGAAAAAAAATTAATAATGTTGTTGTGAGGATTCGAACCTTGTTCTTTTGGTAAAATAGCATAGATAGATAATATTTTTTAGTATAGATCTAACGGCTATGATTTATTTACTGAAAATCCAATCGCTACTATTCTTTTTATGGTTGAACCAAACTACCAACAATTATACAATATTTTGCTTATTATAGTTTAGTATAAATACATTTATCGTTAGTAGCGGTAGTGGTCCTGGAGGTATAGCCACCTAATGAATGTGCTGGAAGGTAATTCAAGCCAACTATTGGTGTTTATATTCATTTCCGTAACATAAGGTCAATGTTAATTGCTTTCCGCTTCCATCATCTGTTTTCACAATTATAGAATTGACCTACGCTAAAGCAATGAGCATTAGACATTTAGACTTTATCAACTTGTCTAACAATACACTATTATTCAACTATTAATGCGGTTCAGGAGTAGAGGTGGCCCGACGAGCTGGTCGGCTCGTCCCGACTCGTCTCGGGTCGCCGATATACTAGACTGAAATCAGATTGTAGCGGGCCGGTTACAACTCAGCATAGACTGAAATAAAAGATGTGTTATACACGAGTTGGAGAGCTAGGAACCGAAAACCGGCATGGCTCGGCACGCGGCTCGCCTCGGCCCGCCCGCCAGCTCAGCACAGCCCGTCACAGGCGCGTACTCGTCCAGCACACCTGCACAGCACAACGGTCACCTGCAACATGCTCCACTGCTGCTCTAACGTCGCCTGCACACTGCAAAGCTCCTCAAACATTCTCCTGCAAGCTCCAACGTTCGCCTCCAACGTCTCCATTTTATTCTATAAATACAATCAAACTGCAACTCTCATTTTCTACGCAAACTCTTTCTCTCTTCTTGAACCTTCAACTCTTTCTCTCTTCTTCTCCACTGCTACTGCTACGATATTCGAACTCTCATTTTCTCTATTGCTTTTTACACAAACTGTAACTCTCTTTTCAACACAAACTGCCAAGTGCCAAATCATAATATTCGAACTGCTCGTTTAATTTGTTCTTTTCTATTTAATTTGTTCGTTTATTCGAACTGTTACTGCTACTGCATTCATTCGAATTCCGAACTGCTACTGCATTTTCCGGCTAGCTTCATTTTTTTCCGGCGAGCTTCTATAAAATTCCGGCGAGTTTAAAAAAATGGAAGAAGGCAGGGGTACAATATCATATCACGGTTCGACCAAGCTACCTCAATGCGACCTCCTCAACCCTCCACAATGGAACCCGGTAATTTTCGATTTAAACTTTATGTTTTAATATTCGTTACGGTTTTAATTTTGTTTACTTATTTGTTTAAGAACCAAGCTTCGTTTTATGTTTTATGTTCTTCATATTTGTTTTTCAAATTTTTTTTATGTTTTCCAGTCATTTTTTTAAGTTTTTTTATGTTTTTTGTTTAAGTCATTTTTCAAAAATTATTCGATTTTATAGTTTTATATTTGAATGTAAAGTGAATTAATTATTTTATATTTAAATTTTGTAGGTAGTACTTTGGGTACGAGACATTCGTCCCACGTTTGGAATTATTTTTCGAGAGAACAAACAGAGGAAGATCCGAACCGATTTAAAGCTTTTTGTTTACTTTTTATTCAAAATGGTCAAGAGCAAGCCCCTTTTATCCATGCTAAGGGGACCGATACGAGTACACTTGATCGACACTTGAAAAATCATCACGGAATAACAAAGCAAAGTCATAAAAGTGGAGAAGCACGTGGAGGTTCGCCACAACAAACACAAATTGGTGGTTTCGTGTCATCGGCTCCCAGTGGAGGTATATCTTTCGCTTATAGTAGAGATAGAATGATTGAAGATTTTGCTACTTATGTTACATTAGACGAGTTACCTTTCTCCCATGCACGGTGAGAGTCCGAATTTAGAGCACATGATGAGACATTCGATAAACCCGGCATTTAAAAAAATTCCTAGGAACACACTTAAATGTCAAATACAAAAATAATATTATAGTCAACGAGTACAATTAATTGAATATTTTAGTAATTATGATGGTATGGTTTCTTTAACTAGTGATTGTTTGATTTCGAGTCAAGGTGAGCCATTTATTTGTGTTACGGTTCATTGGATTGATAACGACTATTTATTACAAAAATGAATAATTGCCTTTGATGTTATGGACGAGTCACATACCGGTTATAACATAAAACAAAGAATTATAGATACAATGAACGAATTTAATTTGGTTAACAAGGTGTTTACAATATCTCTAGATAATGTTGCCGCAAATAATAAAGCTATGGATTATATTATGAGCGATATTACCACTATGTTAGATAATACTTTCTTGCATGTTAGATGTTGTGCACACATAATTAACTTATCGACTCAAAAGGGGATTTCACAAATAACTGGATTGTTAGAACCGATTAGGAAAATAATTAAGTATTTACGTTATGCACACACATTTAGGTCTAAATACAAAAGATTGTGTAATGCTAACAGATTAAGACCAAAGAAGTGGGGGTATCGATTGTCCTACGAGATGGAATTCAACTTTTCATTTACTAAAGGTGGCAATTGAATATAAGGTAGTTATAACTGATTTATATAATTTTGACCCAAAAAATAATACCCGAAAAGACAGATTACAGAATTTCAGTGGGAGTTGGGATCTAGCCTACGTGATATACTTGATTTTTATGCACATGCTACTAAGGTTTTTTCCTATGTTTACGAACCAAATGCACATCATGTTATCATTGAGTGTGTTAATATTGTTACTACTTTACGTGAATTTGAAAATAATGATTATTTTAGTGCAATTATTTTTGACATGAAAGTTAAGTGGATAGAATACTTTACAGAATTTCCGTATATTTATGATGTTGCATGTCTTCTTGATCCCGGTGTTAAAAAGGAAGGTTTAGAAAATATGTTAGAACATTATTACGAATTGTTAGGAGTTTCATATAATCATGTTCTTTATGTACAAAATTGTTTAGATTTATTACATCGTCTTGTAAATATATATACTCCAAAAACTCAAAATGTTATACCACATAAGACTAATACTATTAGTAAGTTTAATAGTACTATTTCATTTATCTTAACCAAGAAACAAAAGTGTAGAATTTCCACTACTTCTTCTGTACCTACTCCTTCTTATAGTATGGTTAGGGAGTTTTTCTCTTATAATTATAAGTTAGATGAGGATTTTTCAATACTAACGTGGTGGAAAAATCATGAGAACCAATTTTCGATTTTAGCTAAAATTGCAAAGGACATATTAGTACAGGTAGAAGAGTGTTGGACGAGAAGAGATCAAGTCTAGTACTGGACGTGGTAAAGATATGTGTTTGCAAAAAGGATTGGGATCAAGGCGGAAAATGACAACAAGGGAAGAAAGAAGATGAAACGGAAACAGAAGAAGATACATGGATGACAATGGACACTTCATTGAATCGGGCATGTCAGCTGGCAACAACGAACAAGAAGAAGACAAATTTGAATAAATCAAATAAATGATAGATAGATTATTTTATTTTGTATTTTAAAATTTTGTTTGCTCCGTATCTTGCTCCAAATGTAAATGCGGTTTGTTCCGTTTTTTTAGAGAGGAGTTCTCTCAAATTATTTGTAAAACTTTTTTAATTAATAAAATTTATAGAGGTACCGTCCTCTTTTACTCTCTTAAAATATAACTTCGTATTAGTAAAAAAATTTAAAATTAAAAAGTTTATATAATTTTAACTAAATATAAATCTCAATATAATTTTGAAAACTGTTCAATTCTTTTGTTAATTTTTATATTTTAAAAATAATTTTGTTTTCTATGTTTTTTTAAAAAAATTCGAATGCAATTATGTCACACAGTTGAGTCATTTTTTTAATAATAATGTTAATGTCAGTATGTCATATCATATGAGTCATAGACTCGCAGACCACATTACTCTGTCTCGACTCTCCACTCATATACAAACTTTATAAACTTTATAATTTATATTTAAAAGGGAGAAAAGAAAAGAACAGCACAGAGGAAGCAATTCACCTCGACCCGGGAAGTGGGTCGTCCACGCGGCTCCACGCATGTCATACGCCCTTGCAACGGCCGACTCGTTTAACTCGTCAAACTCGCGGTCCGTTCACGAGTTCGGTTTTGTTGATTCGGCACGAGCTCGGCACGCCTCATTCATTTGTAAGTGCCGTTCACGAGTCTGGGGGTGGCCAAACCGGCATGGCTCACCCGGCCCGCTTGTTTGGCCACCTCTATTTAGGAGTAACAGATGAGTAGTTTACAGTATTAATAAAGTCGAAATTTTTAAGTTTTAAAGGTCTAGAAGTTTTTTTCTGGCCTATTTTTATGTAAATTGCATATATTTGTACCACGAGAGATGGAACGAAGAGATAAGTTCTCCTGCTAAAAGGTTCTGTTTTATATAGTGAAGAAGGATGACTAAATAAATTTCTCTGGCTCTGCAAGAGCGTAAGTTCGAATAATGGAGAATCTCCGCGAGACTGTTAACTCAAAATATGAGGGAAAAAGGTGAAAATACAATTTTAAAAGACTCTTAGTAACTTTTCATATTACAATATTCTCATTTTCTTATTTTTAAAAGTGCACTTTGTATATATGCGATTTAGGTGTCACCCCATTTAAAATATTAAAATTTATAAACTCTCACTTGTTGTATTCTATAATTAAATTACATTTTGTATATTTCCATCAACTAAGTCTAACACCATGTAGTTCACCGTATTTCTGTCTATACAAACTGTAAAAACTAAAATACATATAAAACAAACATGAACCTAGAAAAGTAGATACAATATACATAAACGTAAACATAAAAAAAATAACGTATAAACATATAATAATATTGTTTATAATCGTATCACCCCACTTAAAATATTTAAATTTAAAAACTCTAGCTTGTTGTATTTAATTTAATTACATTTTGTATATTTCCGTCAACTAGGTCTAACACCATGTAATTCACGGCATTTCTGTCTGTGCTGACTGTAAAAACTAAAATACATATAAAACAAACATAAACCTAGAAAAGTAGATATAATCACATACAATATATAAACATAAACATAAAAAAGTAAAGTATAAACATATAATCATATAATCAACCCCATTTGCATTCGACCATACAATCAACCATACACTAAAACATAAACATAGGAAAGAAAAAAAAATCCATTTGAATTAATCAAAATATGCACGTCTGGACATACAATACACATAAACTTAAAAACTTAAACTTTCGTAACATAAAAATCATCCTTCCACCATGCACACTTATAATCATAATCGTTCGAAGCAGAGTTATTAAACAGAATACTGAACAAACATTAAAATAATATAGAAACATAAACATAAACATGGCAGTGAAGCCATGTCAGCAGCAAAAATGGACTCCGTGAAGGCAGGGGCATTACCAAACTCTGTCATGCCACCATCAACATCAAGCTCATAGTTTGCAAGAGCAATAGTAGTTGCATTCCCATCTTTGGACACATGAAGAATGACATATGACTCCCATGCCTTATTTTCTAAGTTCTTAATCAACAAAATCAAATCTGTAATCCAAGATTTAGGATCAAGATTGTTCGCCTCATAAACAGTCTCCTGAGTTTCACACTATAATAACATGCTTAACATCTCCTTCTCCCAAACCAACTTTTCAAACGATAAACCATAACTCTACTTCTACTAGAACTACCAGACCAATCATACCTGAAGCTCCACTAATCCACTTTTGTTTCTCATCACACAACCAACAATGGCTTTTTATTTCGCCTATCAAACACATTCTTGCAATTCACTTTCACAACATGAAGAGAGTGTTTCCTCTAACCAGACATGATTCTGAACGATGTGTTTTTTATATTTAGAATTTTTGATATATTTTTGTGAAAAGTAGTACTGAAAGTGTGTATGTGTCTGTGTGTGCGTGTGTGTGTTAGATCATGCATTAAAGAGAAGTTCAACGCCCTTCTCACCATTAAAAAATTGAGTCAAATGTGAATTTTACAATGCATTGAATGTTAAAGTTATAATTTATTAAAATTGTAAGTTCTAATAAGGTTACAAGATTAAGCCAATAAATCATTAAAAAAATTAAACAAACTTCATAATACTCTTCATAGTATTGATCACAATAATTTATAAGCAAAATATAACAGCACAAAACCAAAAACATAGTTGAACCACAATTCATAATATCGAACAACACAAAGAACATAACTCATCACATAATTGAACAATAGAGACTCATATACCGTTATGATCAAATTACAAAAGCAGAAGTAGCACTAATATTAGGCTTATTTACCTTTTGGCCCTTAAAGTAATACCGCGTGTTCGAAGGAACCCCAAAAGTACTGAGTCGTACTCATTAGCCCCCAAGGCATGTACTTTCATACCCTTCGACCCTAAAACCGATATAGTCAATATAACGGTATATATCGGATGGGCAAAACAGTCTTTTCATATGATATTTGTAACATTATAAGGGTCAAAGGGTATAAAACCCTTACTTTGGGGGTTAAAAGGCACGACCGCTTTCAGCTGGAAATGATTTGATTTTTAAGGAATATTAAGGAGAAGTGTTGTTTAAATCTCTAAGTGGCTGTTCAGTATTGTGTGTTACCACTTAAACATGGTATACTATATCCAATAAGGTTTACAAAATTCTTGTGATTTACTTTTGATAATTGTTCAATCTGAAAAGAAATCAAAGTGCAACATAAGATTTAGATGCATGGACTAAAACAGAGATGTTGTAGTTAAGACGAATGGCAAGTAAGAATTAAGAGCTCGTTCTTGGTGTTTACAGAGATGTTGCAGCACATGAACTTGAGTACCTCCACACTGGTACAAGCATTGAGAACAGAGTTAAACACAAAGATATTAAGACTACAAAAATTCTGCTGGATGAGAATTTGGAAGCTAGAATTTCAGACTTTGGATTGTCTAAATTAGGTTCGGCAAATCAGACATTTATATATGTAAGCACCCATGTCAAAGGCACACCTGGTTATTATGATACATATGATGTTTTAACTCACAGATTGACCAGGAAATCTGATGTCTATGCATTTGGTGTCGTCTTATTTGAGGTCTTGTGTGGAAGACGAGCAGTGGATACGAATCTGGATGAAGAGCAAAC
>PHNY01238872.1:0-12790 GCA_003724115.2 Anethum foeniculum
TTTAGAGGCAATACTCAATTTTACAAAAATTTATTAACATAATTCCTTACTAATAAAAACTTAATAACACATACTGACAACCAATTAAGAAATAAAATACATCAACTTTCGAGAATATACTAATATCACAATCAAATAATATTTAACACATAATAGTCCGCCAATAATATTTATTTAATAAATACAAATTTATGGATATATATATATATATATATATATATATATATATTCTTTACTTATATTTATTTGAGTTGTGCAGGATAAAACGATAAAAAAATCGTATACCAATTATTTTGAAAGTGTTAGTTCAGGTATATGTGTGTATATGGTTATGTTAACGGAGGAATCCGGTGATAACAAATTCGGGAAGGGTTGCTGGAATTGTGGTGGTGGTTGAAGATAGCGGCGTGGGACGTTAGGTTTGGTGTTTAGGGATGACTGAGATTGTATGGATTATCGAATTTGCAATTAAGATCGAATGTTGAATTCTCTATTTTTTGCAAGGGTTGCTTCATCCCATAAAATGTGGTTATGTACCCCTATATATAGGGAGTCAAGCCAAACGTAATTCTTGGGGAGCAAGAAACCTATATGGGCTAGGTTTCCCCTTTAAAAGCCCATAGAATCGGGGTCACCGCCTTTCGTGAAATCGTCATGGACCTTAGGAGCCCAACTACTTTCTCGGAGCGAGGCGGCTAAGTCATTGATCCGAGGTTATCGTAGTCAATGCCCACCTTGAACCACAGAAAGAGATAGCTAGTCAGAGGGCTAGCCCTGAGAGCCACCAAGGGGCGACGCCCTTCGACCCCCCAACAGCGCGAGGCCTGTTAGCCGGGATGAGGCCTAATCCTCTTCCATAGCTGCAATAGTGGTTGATAAAATAATCAGATTGGGTGAGGCCCAATATCTTCAATGCCATCCTGACAGCTATTTGGGGATGTTCCCTTTCTTCTGGGCCCAAGAGGGCGAGGCCCTTTACAAAGGGAGGCCTTCGTTTAGTGAGCGGCTTGCCAAAATTGACAGCCCAAGTCTCCTGTCATGAATAATGTTCCAAGGGCAATGCCATTCAGTAATGGGCGACGCCTATCTAATATAAAGTCATGGACGAATTGTCTTCTTCCTTTGTGAACATGGGGGTTGGGCCTATTAGGCATATCCTTCCTTCTTGTTCGTGATTTGTGGATCGGGTCTTCCTCTCCGGTCCAAAGTGGGCGACGCCACGTAATTAAGATGATGTCGATTTTTGGCTATAACAGGTAGTTATATATATGTTGGTCAGAAATATACATATGTCCGTGAACACCTGATTCAAATACTCATCTATTCATATTAGGTATATATTGAATCTAATTATCAGGTTTCTGTTACTTTGTTCAATGTTTCTTTGTAATTACAGATCTGATGAGATGATGAAGTTATATCTTAGATTCACATAAGGAAACTGATTAAGATTTAAAGAAATTCTGAATTAGGTACAAATCTTATTTTTACATTCGTCAATTTTTACATTTTTGTGTCGTCGTATTGGGTATTGAAGTAAAGTCTATAATTTAAATTTATGTTTTGACTTCTACAAATATCAATTTATATGAATTCTGTCATACTGATCATATGATTATGTATTTTCAATAATCAGAATTGACGAAAATAATTATATTTTCAAGCTAGATGTCAATGACAAAGGTATTCCCACATGAAGATAATATTTTTCAATGTATTTTACATTTGATGGTTACACAATTGCAGATCATGCTTATATTTTGTGAACCTCTCAAATATAAATTACTATCTTCTTTCTTTTCGGGTTATTGTTCTCTGGCTATTCTAAATTCTTTTTAGCGTTAATTGTACTTTCATGACTATGATGCGGGAAAAATTAGTAGTAAGTATTTATATTACATAAGTTTATAGTAACATGCCTAATTATTCGTAAGAAAATTATTTTGTATAAAGAACAGTTTATATAATATTTGATCTTTGACTAGTTTAATATTAAGTGCATTAGCCCAACTAATCACATTTGTTACTCGAATGATAACATGTAGTAGCAGGTGTTCGAGAAGCCTTATTTATAGGATACCATCCATCTGAAACTATCTGAAGAGGTATGTTGTCGGTCTATATAAATTTAATTGTGAATACTAGTATATCAACTTATATCTATTTTTTCCTGCAGGTTTCTCCAGCTATAAAATTCATGTACAGCTACATGTCTAGAGAAGTCACTGCAAGTTTCGGACCTTTCGGTTATAATTATATTCTTCATCAGGTGACTTAATTGCGAAAACATACTAATATATATTGTTCTTGTTCTGAATCATATGTTGACATATAAGATATATGACATCGTAGTTCATGTTAGATTGTAGTATGTTTGTCTTTGTGTGTGTATCCATGTATATATTTGTGTGTTTATGTATATACCTCAAACGCCTATATTTATATCTATAACCTATATAAACAAATCTATCTATATTATTATATTATAATAGACGAAACATTGAAAACTTGGTCGTCGGTACCTGTTTTTTGGTACTTAGTGATTTTTCCTAATGATCTTTACTTAATTATTCATGTCATTTTTACTTAGTTACCCTTACTTAATTATTTTTAGGACCTATTTATTTTAAACCTATTTTAATCCTAATTAATGAACCAATTACCTTTTTCAACTAAAACACGTTATTTTTTTTCCCAACTAAAAAACCTTCTTTTCCAAAAATATTAAGGGGAAGTTCTATTTAATAAAAATATAATATTACAATTAATAATAACTCTTGTTTTATTCTTGATTAGTATATAAACCAATTACCTTTTTCAAAAAAAACACGTTACCTTTTTTATTTATCACAATTAAAATACCACTTTTTGCAAAAATATAACGGGCAATTCTATTTAATAAAATAAAATAAAATATTATAGTTACTAATAACTAACCAATTAACTATTTCAATTAAAGTACATTACCTTTTCTATGTTAAATAACAAATTTGTTACTTTTTTCGAAATAACACCGGTAGTTCTATTTAATTTCAGTCTAAATAAAAATTAAAAAAAATATGTAATATTAAAAAAAATTCGTGTATCGTACGAGATATAAGCTAGTATGTCTACATATATAAGTTATCATAATCTTCTTTAGCATATGTCTTTTATTTCTAGCATGTTCATAGCAGTAAGTTAGGTGTGCCAGACTGCTTAGCAACAATACTGGCTGATGATCTCGAACTCAAAGGTGATGAGTGCCCCTATCATGTTCTCCACACAGTCTCAGCAGTGCTAGATATTCAGTTCCTCCAACAGCCTCAGGACTTAATTAGCCAAACAATTACCGGTATCAGGTGAAAATTACACCAACTTTTTTCTTAATAGATGTTATTATATTAGGCAAGATTGATACCAAGATTAACTCATGTGCTCAAAAAAATTCGAGTATTAGACGTGGTTATGGTTAGGGATGAGCGTGCTGTGGTTTGGTACGGTTTTGACCGAAAACCAAATCGTAACCAAAATTGTACGGTTTCTAAAATCAAAAAGCAAAACCGAACCAATACCGTTGGTATGGTTTCAGTTTTTAAGTATTGGTTTCGGTGTCAAATGGTGCGGTTTCGGTTTAACAACCAGACTAAATTATATTATATTCAAGAAACTATTTTCGTAAAGAAAGATTATTATTTATTTTAGAATTTAAAAAAACTGCTACTGCATGATTAAACAAGTACTAAATACAACTCTCAGTAAGCATAATGCAGTTCACACTCTACGAAATAGATATTGAGTATAAAAATCCAGAAAGAAAAAATTACACAGATCTGTAATCTATATACAATAGTGGTATTATATATATACATAATTCATAATAATGAAATTAATATATATATATATATATATATATATATATATATATATATATATGTGTGTGTGTGTGTGTGTGTGTAATATTATTGTGATGCGGTTCAGTTTTTATTCGGTTTTAAAATTTTAAAAACCAAACCGCAACCATATTATTGGTTCAATTTTTATTCGGTTCGATTATCAATTGGTGCAGTTATTAATGATGCGGTTTCGTCCGATTTTAACGGTTTTGATTTTGGTTTTAATTTTTGATTCGGTTTTGATCATCCATAGTTATGGTCTTTGACGACATTGGAAGTTGTCATTGGTGACTACCGCAATGAGTCACCAAGAGTATAATATTGTATTAATTTAGAACGTTGTTTTGGTATCAACCGAGAAAAAATTGTGAATTGTGAGAGAATTGTTAAATACAGAATGGCCGCGAAATAACTGAACGTCATGGAAAATATAAATTCAACAATACTATATCGGGGAAAAGTGACGAAATTTTTTGTTGAAAAACAACATTCACGAATATATATTGACATAAAAGAATATACGGTGAAGAAATTAAGATAAAATTAAAAGAATGTATATTATTGTAAAAGTTGGACTAACCGCTGAAACTAATTTTCTTTTTTAAACAAAATTAACGCAGTTGTATAAAACATAAAAATAAAATATCGGAGCGCAGTATACAATACAACGTAGTAAAACACAATTCTCCGTAAACAGCTCGCCTTTCAGTCACATGACACCAACTTCATCATTAGTATTAAAAAACAAAGCTTTTAATTTCTTGGCATATTTAGAAACATCAACAATTATTTATTGGCTTCGTTTTTTAATTATCGAGCTTGGTTTAGGGTTTCGTTTCGTTAAACGAACCCCAAAACCCAATTTCACCCTTTACAATTAAACCCCCAGCTTTGTTAATTATTCGACAATGGATGTGTTGCGTTCCAATCAATTTGATATCTTTATGATTTACAGGCGATTTTGCGGTAATTTTATGTTTTCGTGTTTTATAATCTGTTAATTCTGTTATAATTTTTGATGATTTTATGTTTAGGGCTGTTTTTATTTCAAGTAATTTCATGAATTTGATGGCTAGAGATTGAATGCTTTTTGGGATAATTTTATTCGAATTGAGATGTTGATGTTCAAGTAGGAATTAATGTGTTTGAATTGTAGCGTGTGTTTTATTTTCAGAGTAATTTTTGTTTGAATTGTAAGTTTTTGGGTTGTAAGATATAATAAGCCACTTTAGTCTTAGCTTTTGAGAGCTGATAGTGTGGTTAAAATAAGAGTGGTTTCTGGGAGTAATTCAGATGAAATGTAGTTTCTTTTAGAAATGCACTTTTCGGGAATAAGAAGGGTTGGTCGTGAGGGGAAATCAAACTAGTCATTGTTTAGCCCTTGTAAATAAAATTTAGCATAATTAATGGATGAGGACTGATAGATTTACGGGTTATAGTTTATAGATATGTAATGGGTATGGTTTAGTGTTTGTGAGATGAGTATTTCCGAATGTTAGGGATCTGTATGCAGTTGTTCTTGCAAGTTAACACACTGCCTAGGGTTTTTGTTATATTGTTATGTCGATGGTAGTGATGGTATACAGCTATTGCTCTTATGCTGACATTTTTAGTGATCTATTTATATTTTAAGCAGGAATATATTTTGGCCTTGCACTCATTCGTGAGATCCTTGCATCAATATTGTGTAATTCTAGAAAATTATCTATTTGCATACTATATTGTTCTACTTGTGTCTTGATCTTATGATAATAGGAATTAGGAAGAATCTAGTAGCATTACTAGTTCCTAATTGATCAATTAAACTTATAAATGGATAATGTAGAAGTTTCTATTGATTACTGCGTTGTATACAGTATGTGTAGTTATTCTCTTGGTTACACATTAGTTTCTGTACCCAAGTAACATACTTTATCTTCTTCAGAAGTGAGTTGGACATTGTTAATTCTTGGTTTCTTGACCTCGCCTGGCAGATATAAAAGCAGGAACATCTGAAAAGGAAGATTACAGATGGAATGATGAATCGCAAAAAATTGAATACTCAAAGCTGGCACTGGCCCAGCTTTTAAACTCAGTAGAGTCGCAGATGCACCCAAGGTATGATATTCCATTTAAGATTTTTTGTTGATGAATTGGTGCTTTATATCGGAGATTAGAAAGAGCAATATTAATATTTTATGATGTCGAAAACCTTACTTGGTGCCACAGGGCATGTGTAGGTTGGTGTGCATTTATTAGGCCTAGACATTCTGAAGCATGCTAGCTCACTAATTACTGGATCCTAATTGTTTTTGTGACACCTCTCTTTCATGTTCACAAATAAATAAATAAATAACTAAATGACAGTATGCTATATCGTTCTGTTCTCGCTAAAGCTAATAACAGTGTGCCCATACATTAGCAGTATGAAGGGAAAGTACTTTGTTAGATATTTATCTGTCACAGTTTGTCCTCCAAAATGAATACCATGTGTAAATTTGCACTTAAGCAGTATTTTCCAAATAGCTGCTTCTTCCCTTTGAACCCTTACAAAGATAAAATAATTAAAAGGAAGCTTTTTGCCAGTTAATTAAAAAAGAACAGATATCACTGATGATGAATTTTAAAGTAATCTGTATACAGATAATACATATTCTTTACCCTGTCACAATCAGAAACAAGTTGGATTATAATATATTCATAAATAAGATTTTTTTGGGTAAGGTCAATTACAAGAAATTTATGTACTCACATACACATTTACCTCCACTGAGTCTCACACCCTCGACAATATCCGCTAGGCTTTTATTAGTGTTTGTTACCTAATTTAGCTTCTTAAATTTTGTTGCTAAGTCAAGGTGAATATGTCCTTAATCGCAGTTTTGTTGAATTGAATCGTTTTTGTATTCTATTTCAATCCGCATATGGTATTGTGGTTTTCCAATTAATTATATTTTCTACACAATGTGCTTTAACTGTTTTATTTTTCTGAAACAGGATGTCTATAATTGACGAACTTTTCAAACTCATGACTAGGCTTGACTTGACGGTATGCTGTTATATATTTCAGTTTCAAATTGTAGAAAAATCTAATTTTTTTAATGATAGTTGTCTTGTAATATAAGCATAAAAAAATCAAATTAGCTGTTTTTCTATTTTCTTCCTCCTCCATAAGTGGAAGCTGTCAAGCGACACTGTTCAGCTCCCAACTGGATTAGGGAAGCGTGACGCTAGTATAAGGGGGATCATTTTATTATTTCTGTAATTTAAAGAGTCTGCATATGTTTTTGTAGGTGGACTATTCTGAATTCTCACGGTTTTATGGTTTTGTGTTCTTTATTTGCCGGGAAAATGGTCAAAAGAGTATCAGTAAGGCTTCCTTGATAACTTCACTCAGATTACATTAAAGTTTAGTGTTTTATTCTACTTTCTTGTACATCACCTTTGGCATATGAATCACTTATTCCTGTGCTCATTAAATATTTCAGCTGTAAGCAGGGCAGTTACGGCTTGGAGATTGGTCCTAGCCGGAAGGTTTCGACTACTTGACGAATGGTGTAACTTTGTTGAGGTACTAATCAGTAAAGCTCTATCAAATGATTGTTGTTTATGTGTATGGAATAATTCCTAAATTCTAAACAAAGCTAAAATTGCTTGAATTGAATCTGTACCATAGCTGAGACATGTAAATTTTGGACCTCTAGCTTCTTCACCTTGGACCACTTTTATTCCCTTCAAATTTGCTGTTTTGCTTTTGGTGACCCAGGTTGCTTTTGGTGACATAACATTATGTTTATAGTTTTTTGCTGGTCTTCCTGATCACAGCATATTAGGTGCTACTTGCCAATATACATGAACTGTAGTGAACTTCGGCAGGTTATATTCTATTAGTCAAATTTTCCAGTATCTTTATGCTATAAGTTGAATATGTTTGTGTTTTTTAGCTAAATTAAATAGGTTATTTTTACATGTCATAAGATATTTGTTTTGTGAATATCTTTAATCTTATCGGCTGTGCTTTAAAATGACTCTTATTCTAATTTGATTGAGTAGTCTATGTGGGTTTATGGTCTAGTGATAGAATGCAAGACAATAAATGTAACCACAAAAAATATATAATTGTTTTCTTATTTTTTTTTTATTTGAATGTCCTCAAAGTAATACATTTATTTCCTGTATCAAGAAAAATCAGCGACACAACATCTCGGAGGATACCTGGCGGCAAGTATTATCTTTTAGTCGATGTGTACATGAAAATCTTGGAGGATACGATCCTGAAGGTACTTGTGTGGTCTTTAAGCTACACTTTGGTTAGGCATGCAAAGGACTTTTACAGTTTAATGTCCACTGCGAGATGCCATGTCATTGCTTCGTCAGGTTTATTTAGTCAGTCTAGTAGATGACTATGCTTGCCATGAGTACAATCCATGACTAGCATACTAAATACAAAGTTAGTATAACTAACATGTCCCATGTTTTGATTTTAAAGCCATTTCTAATATATTGAATGGAGGGAATATAGCTGCATTTTTTGTGATTCATTTAGTCAGTTATTCAGCTATTTTCTTTTCTATCTAGTGGTTTAACATCTTTTACTGAAGATTGTATATGTTTCTAATTAATAGTTTCTGAGTTGCCATTTACTAGAACTTTGAGGACTTGACTTTAGTGGTAAAAATTGTGTAGATTTTTCTTTATATAGAATTACATGTATACTGTGAAGTTTCATATGTGATACTACTCGGTAGACTGTAAGTCAAGTGGTCGATGACACTCATGTCCCTTATTGTACGGTTAAAATGATATACAAGTTTCCTACGTTACTGTTGGAAATGAATCTTTTCATTTAATATCTACTTGCAGGAGCTTGGCCTGTATTAATCGATGAGTTTGTTGAGCATATGTACAGGTATTATCTGTAGCTCTGATTAATGGCATTCACAGAATATCTTAACTTCGTTGTTATTCCACTTCCTAAGTGAATTTCTTTCATTCTTTGTTATCTCCAAATGTTCATTATTAATCCCCCCTTATGTGACTTGCTTTGTAATCTCCCTATATTATCTAAGTTATAATATTAATAATTAATAAGCTTGGTAATTTGAAGTATACGTTGTTTTGTTGCTTTGTGGTGTTGTACGTATGATGAATGCTGCAAGAAAAGCATAGCCTGAGTGTTTATATCTTGCAGAAACTATCAATATAGACATGAGCTGTTGTCTGAACTTGAGTTTGTAGCCAAAAATCCATTTTTTGACGTGCTTTTTGATTTTGGAGTTTCATGTCGGGTTAGAGTCTAACTACGAACAGTCTGGGGAAGAACATCATGACTTTGTCCAAAACCTAAACCCTCTCAAGTCAAAAAAGAAAAGAAAAAAGGAGATTCACTTCTTTGAACCTTTTGAAGATATTTGTAACTCGGTTTAAGTTGAAGCCTTCTTTTGACTCCTAAAATATCTTTAATAAAAAAGCGACCTGTGAACCAAATAGTTCAACTCCAGTAAGCATCAATTATGGAAAGATAGGCTTACACAAGGTTGACCTGTTTCCACTCTTCACAGAAGAGACTTTCTCGTTGACATACTAATTTCATGTGGGTTCGGGTTTCCAAAGATCTCCTAACTAGACCTTAAACATAGGGAAATCTTTTAAATTGCAGCGAGATCCCTTGGATATGTATGTCAGCTACAATGTCCTTGGTTCCTTGAATTGTTATGAACTTTCTTAGACTCCACCATATCACACATTGATGTTATAGTTTATTTTGTATTGTGCAGGTTGAAGGGATCAAACAATACCCCAAATTTTAACTGTAGCTGTGGCAATTTCGAAGCCCAACCAAGTGAGTTCTTTGTCAATATAGCGAATTCATTTACAAATATCTGTAGGCTTATTACCTATTGTTTTTTAGCAGGTTTGAAAAGCTTTCCTGGTTTAAAGAGGAAAACAGATTACTTAAACCAGCAAGAAATGGAAATTGATAACAATTTTGCAAGTTCTGATATCTGCAAGAGAAGGCATATTAACGGTGGCGACAAAATGTGGAGCCCAGCAGATAATGTGCAGCTTTATAATACAGATGAATTCATGGACAGCAGCTTTAAACAAAGTCCTAGTTCAATGCGAGGCTCCAAATCTCCATGTGCTGTTGAAGGCTGTCTTGCCAAGGGTTTTGCAGGGCTCTTCTCAACCCAGTCACGTGTGCCATTTGGTCGGGAAAGAAGAGTTTCATGAATAGCGTCATTTGCCATAGTGTCCAGGAATGCGAGTCGAGTTGGATTAGGTGTTTCAATATATAAATTATCCGGGAAAGAAGAGTTTCATGAATAGCGTCATTTGCCATAGTATCCAGGAATGCGAGTCGAGTTGGATTAGGTGTTTCAATATATAAATTATCAAATGGAATATCTTGAAGTGTGGTTTTGTTTTTTTAAGTGTAAATTATTTGAAGATATTTTGAATTAAGCTAATTCTTTGATTTTGGAAACAGGAAATGTCATGCCTTACAAAGTAACTTTCTAGATTTTCAATGTTTTTGTGATTTTCTAGGTTTATAGAGGTTGAGAACAGTAAAACAAGTAAGAAAACAGTGAAATCAAGCTAGATTAGCTAAGAAACAAGCAGGAGATTGATAGTTTTAGAGAGAGAATTGACCTAGAGAGAGATCAGTTAGAGAGAGAGATCAGTTAGAGAGAGAAAATAAAAGAATTTTATGAGAGAATGTAACTTGGTAGAAAAGATATTTCCAGAGAGAAAGTAACTTGGTGGAAAAGATATTTCCAGAGAGAATAATAGTTTGAACATTTTCTAGAAAATACAAACGGCTAGACTATTTATACTAGTACTCTTACTAAAGACATGAAAAGATTATAGTGCCCTTACATACTAATAAGACTAATATTGCTACTAATACTAAGCTCCATTGACATTCTACCCTTAAGATGGCACCATGACATCATTGTGCTGTTACAAAGTTAGGAAAGTTAGCATTAAGTATTTCCTCATCTTCCCATGTAGCTTTATCCACACTACACCTTTTTCACTGGATTAGGACATGATAGATCACTTTATGATCCTTAACTATACTCCCGCTGTCCAGCTTCCTTAGTGGCTTCAACTTAAAAGTTACCTGATCATTGATTTGGGGCAATTGTCTATGCACTTTAGCCTGTCCCATAGCCTTTTTAAGTTTGGACACATGAAAAACTGGATGCACCCTTGATGTAGCAGAAAAATCTAGCTTGTATGCCACATTCACTATTTTTTCCACAACCTTATAAGGTTCAAAAATTTTAGCTGACAGTTCCAGGTTCTTTCTTATTGCCACAGTGACCTGCCTGTAAGGTTGGAGTTTGAGGTAAAGCCAATCTTCTATAGAAAATTCCCTTTCTGATCTGTTCTGGTCAGCATAAATCTTCATTCAGTCCTGAGCCAATGCCAGAATTTATTTAAGTGTTGCCCATTGTTGCTGCTTATTAGCCAACATTGTTTTCAAGGAAGAGATATTGGTATGCACCTTGTCCTGACCTGGAATATATCTTGGCTTCATTCCATACATAACTTCAAAGAGAGAAGTGTGCAAAATAGTGTGAGATGTGGTGTTGTACCACCATTCAGCAGCAGACTACCATGAAGCCTAGTTCTTAGGGACTTGGCTGGTCATGCTTCTAAGATATTCTTCAAGAAATTGATTCACCGTTTCAGTACATTCATCATATTGTGATTGATAGGCTGTACTCAGACACAACCTAGTTCCAGAAATCTTAAACAAATTCTGCCAAAACTCACTCAAGAATAAGCTGTCCCTATCACTTACAATAGATTCTAGCAATCCATGCAATTTATAAATGTGATCAAAAATGTTTGAGCCAATGTCTTTGCTGAAATAGGGTGTTGTAAGGCCACAAAGTGAGCATACCTGCTGAATTTATCCACCACCACCCATATTACTTCAAAACCAAGAGACTTATGAAGCCATTTGATAAAATCCATTGCAATATCTCTCCACGGTTCTTGAGGAACTGCTAAAGGCTGCAACAGTCCTGGTTTCTTCATATGCTCTCCCTTAATTTCCTGACACATCTCACATTCTCTTACCTATCTGCCAATGTCTTGCTTGAGTGTGGTCCAAAAGAAATATTTTCCCACTCTTTTGATGGTTTCCTTGATTCCAGAATGCCCACCAACTCTTTTATTATGCAATTCCTCAAATACTTGTTTCCTGAGAACTCTAGAACCACCCAGAACCCATCTTCCTTGATACTGCAGTAAACCTTGAGTCAAGTAATAATACTGAGGGCCATATTTATCAGAAGCCACTTCTGCTATGATATCTTTAACTTCTACATCTCCAGTATAACTTTCAATTATTTGCTCTTTCCATGTTGGTCCTATAACTGCAAGCATGTTGCAGTTGCTACTAGCTCCAAAGTAGTATCAGCATTGAACTTTACAATTTTTCCTTGCCATGAGAACTGCAGATTCTGAACTTCATAATTGCATTTCAAATTTCCCAGTTGAGCCAACCAATGCACTCCTAAGATGATGTCCCACTCTTTCAAATCCACTATTCCCATCTCAGTCTTGAACTCCACTCCATCCAACATCCAAGTAAATTCAGTGCATTTAAGAACACACTCTAAGGTCTCATCATTAGGCAACCTAATAGCAACATGATCTTGCATACTTGCACCAGTCCAACTCGCCACAGAGTGCCTTGCTTACTAAGCTGAGGGTACTGCCACCATCAACTAACAATTTAACCACTCTGCCATTATACATTCCCTTATATTGCATAGGCTATTTAAGCTTTAACTTTGATGTGTTGAAAATAATAATAACTGCAAGCGCACAGTGTTTAGTTGTAGCAATCACAGATCGATCCACAGAGACTATGAATTTTCAAAACCCTAACAAATAAATCAGGCGAACTAGAC
>PHNY01238880.1:0-10174 GCA_003724115.2 Anethum foeniculum
AAGATGCCTCTTGAATCTCCTTCATATTCAGAAGGCAGATTTGATACCTAATTTGGTGACACACGTCTTGCAATTTTATGACACTGAAGACAATGTGTTTCGCATCAATAATATGGTGTTGGGCATTACATTGGAGGATGTGTTGTATCTGACGGGTTTGCCGATTAGCGGGACTGCGGTGATTAGTGACGACAATCGTAACCGCGATGGTTTTAGTCGGGTTTTTGGTTTAACCGATGCCAAAGAAAAATCAATTGGACAACTAGTTCAAATAGCACGTGATGTTGATCAGCCGTATGACAGAAGGAAGAAGGCGGTGTTATTGCTCACTGTGAAGTGTTTTATAGTGCCCTCCGCTAATGAGCTGATCAAATACAACTAGGGCTGCACAACTTTCTGGTCAGGACCTCTAAATCAGACCGAACCGGGTCTATTGGTCCAAGATCGGACCGGACCGAATATAACCGGACCGGTCTTCGGTCCTCAAAATCAAAANAAATCTGGTCTTTGGTTCGGTCCAGTCCAAACCCGGAAAAAACCGGAAAAAATCTGGTCTTTAATAATAAGTAATCGTGTATTATCTTATTTTAATTATTATTTATTTATTATTTTATTAGATAAAAATTCACTAAATTTTATTAAATACTTTATATTAATATTGTTGGAATATATTTAATATTATCATCATAATTTTAATAAAATTTAATTCAATTAAAAAGATGGGAAAAAAATAGGAAAAGTTAATNACGGAAGCCTTCCTATCACTTTCCGCAATGAATCATTGTTGAATCCTTTAACGGCTCAGATTTGTTGGTTCCCCAGCCACGTGGAACCATGGAACTTTTGCCGAAAAGGGGTAAAGCCAGACAGGCCTTTATTGTGTGCATAATTATAAACCCTTGTTTAATTAACACACCAAAATTAGGGCAAAACAAGAAGGATGGACGAAGATGAAAGAGGACCAAAGCTAAGCAAGAGATTCAATGACAATAAAGAAGGAGAAGTTGATTACAAGACTAAATCAGGCACAGCTTGGTCCCACAATTTCCTCAATCAGAAGCCATGGCATCCTCTCTCTTATCCCAATCAGCGTCGCAAGTGGATTGCTGAGCAGACCCATGCCCAACGTGATCGTAGAGCTGAAGAAGTTGCTCGTGAGGTAAATGGGTCATGTTTTTTTGGAAAATCTTGAGTGCCCTTTTGTTTGAATTGAGTAAATTTGGTTGTTTGGCAAATGGGTTGTGTTTTTTTGAAGAATCTTGAGTGCCCTTTTGTTTGAATTTGAGTAATTTGGTTGGTTTGTTTGATGGGTCGTGTTTTTTTTAAGAATCTTGAGTGCCCTTTTGATGATTTTGGCTAATTTAGTTGTTTCGTTTGGTGGGTCTGTTTTGGTTGTGCAGTATGCTCAGGAGCAGGAGTTTTTTCGACAGACAGCTCTTGTTTCCAAGAAAGAAAAGGAGAAGGTGAGTATATATAAATGTATATGAATTTCAGTATGATACTCTAATGTATAATGTGGATCTGTTTTCTGGTATTATGAGTTTAAATAGTAGTATATTTGATTCTGACTTTTGTGCTTGTTAAAGTATTTTGAAGTAAATTAATTTCTTGAGTTTTTAAAAGATTAGTTCTGTACACATCTACTGCTTACTTACAGTGTTAGTTTTTTGAGACTTTGAGCAATTCATGCTAAGGAGAATCATCAAATTATATTGGTAGCTCACATTGGCAATGATTTGGAAATTCGGGCATATGTAAATTCTAACACGGACTTTGATGATATTGCTTGAATTATGTAGAATACTTGATAAGTGCAGACTTGTATTAACTGCACATACACAACTATGTGCTATTGTGATGTTAATATATAAATAATTGATTAAAGGGTCACTTTTAAATCGTTTAGATGGAGATGATGAAAGCTGTCAGCTTTATGTACGTTCGTCCACCAGGTTATAATCCAGAGAGTGCTAAAGCTGCAGAAATTGCTGAGAATACAAAGAAGCAGGAGCAAGACAACTCTTCTCAAGATCCAGCATCAAATGCTGAATCTGTCGCAATGTATTGGCTCATGCACTAAAATTCTTCATTTTGTTTTAATATTTAACTGATCGGTGTTTGTGACTATCAACTATCAAGTCACTGACCTCGTTGTATGTTATAATCATAATCATTGAGTATCTTAAATATAAAATTAAAATTTTTTTGTAGGCCCTCGGACTTCCCCGCAGTTGAAGAAAAGAAGAAAAAGAGGGTAAAAGACATTTATGGCCGTGCTTTACCAACAGAAGAACAATTTGATATTTTGAAAAATGCCCCAAGGTATATTTATAGCTTCTAGAAATGCCTAATATTTAATTTGATACTTTGTCATTCACGAGAAGTGGGCTAATGCCTAAAATATAAGCAACATGCGTCTTGGATGTAAATGCTATAGTTTACAACTATACCATAGACTCAACATTATAGGTATACTCTTAGTGGTGTACACATGTGTACCCCTTAGGTGCCGGTATATCAGCTTGGTTTGAAAGTTTTAACATGGCAGATATCAGAACTCTTTTTGAACAGAGAAACAACATTTAAATTTATGTCAGCAGATGTCGTAGTATGTATGATTGTGCTATTATCCAAAGCATTCTTAGGCATTTGTTTCATCAGCTTTGTGGTTATTGTGGTAACTAGAACTTCCTCCTAACTAAGGTACATTGTAACTAGAAGGTAAATAGTTAATTTTAGTAAGTTACATTATTTTCTAAGTAAATGGACTAAAGTAACTTGTCGTTCAATAAGTGTATGCTAGGTAACTAGGTTCCTTTATTTTGGAGTAACTATAAGTACCTTGACACTAAAAGTTAGTTTATTTAATTCTATAATCATGTAAATAAACAAAGTAACTCCTTTTAGTTCCAAGGAACTTGTATTTACGTTGGTACATCAAAATAAACAAGGCCTTAATGTTGTACTGTTGACTGTTGTAGTCCGACTAACCACCTTCGTAGTTGAAGCAGCTGAATAGAGCATTAACTTTGATGTGATTCTTTAAGGTTGGAGACAGGTGTGGTTGCACGAGCAAGACCATTTGGAATTGAAATACGAAATGTGAAATGTTTAAGATGTGGAAACTACGGGCATCAAAGCGGTGATCGGGAGTGTCCATTGAAGGATGCTATAATGCCGAATGAAGAGAGTCGACTAAAAAGAGATGATCCCTTAACAGTAATATTAGATCGCACAGATGCTTCGGAGGTGATGTTGCTTCCTTGTCATATTTTCAAATATTATTGAAGATGGTGTTTAATATTGTCAAAATGATTGTCACATGATATTTTTCGTTTTGATTAAATTGGTTCACACTACTACAGCGAGTGTAGTAGGAAGTTTCCGATCATGCAAATGGAACTATCTGAATTAAATAATAGTAAACTGAATAGCCATGATTTTTTAACATTAATCTCTAAAGCTATAGACTTTAGTCAGTCTCATGGTGCATGAATACAATTAAGTGTTGTACTAGTCATATATATTACTATTCTGAGTATTGATGTCAAATTTGGCTAATATGGAGAAAAGAAATAAATGAAATTTTATATGTATTAGTGTAATCTGGAGATATGAACTATAATAATACTATAGTTGTATATAACTGAATAGCCAAGAGAGATTCAAGAATTTTGGTCTCTAAATGCGGACTTTAGTCATCTCATGGTGCGTGGACCGATGATTAATTGTTGCACCGGTCGTAACTAAATGAGTTAAAAGGTGGCCAATTTGCGAAATGCTTTAGTAACAGTTCAAGTTTATGCAATGAAGTCAGAAATATGTGTCGACTGTTGAGCCATATATTATTTTTTGCTAATTTTAGTTCATCTTTTTTGGTTTTTATACTAGAAGTGGGATTAATGCTAGTTGAGCTTTTCTCTAATGTTTCTTATATTCCTCACTTATTAAGATAATAATAATGATAACCATATTATTCCATCTAAATGCTGCTGTGAGTTATAATTTAACAGGTGGCCAATTTGCGAAATGCTTTAGTAACAGTTGAAGTTTATGCAATGAAGTTAGAAATATGGGTTGACTGTTGAGCCATATATTAGTTTTTGCTAATTTTAGTTCATCTTTTTTGGTTTTTATACTAGAAGTGGGATTAATGCTAGTCGGGCTTTTCTCTAATGTTTCTTATATTCCTCACTTATTAAGATAATAATAATGATGACCATAACATTCCATCTTATGTGGATTGGTTTGTCTTGCAGCCGTTGAAGTGGGAACTGAAGCAAAAGCCAGGTATGAGTCCACCACGTGGTGGATTTAACCCTGATGATCCGAACCAGCAGATAGTTGCTGAGGATATATTTGATGAGTATGGAGGTAAATTCAATTACTGTTCTATATTTTTTCTTTCATCAATTTGACTCAAATATATAATGTTGGACATATGTTGATTCCAATTCTAATCTGGTGTCTAGGATTCTTAAGTGGGCAGAACATACCTGAATTATTGGCCAACTTTTCCTCAAGCAAGACTAGAAACAAAAAGTCGAGTAGCAAGAGTAAGCACAAAAGACACTCGTCACCCCATATTACTGAGATGAGAGATCGCGAGGAAGAGAAATTGTTTTCGAATAGCGATGGAGAAAGGAAGTCAAGGAAGAGGAAAGAAAATAAGGGAGAAAAGAAAAAGAAGGGAAAATTATATGAAGCAGATTCACCGGAAGATACTGGAGTTGATAGGCGACATAGGAGCAGAAGCAAAAGACAGTATCCAAGTTCATCTGAAAGTACAGATTCTGACTCGAGACATCGACATAAACAGAGCAAAAGGAGAAGTCATTTAAGTTCTCGTGAAGGTTCAGATTCCGAGAGGAAACGTCGACATAAACAGAGCAGAAGCAGTAGACATTTAAGTTCTTGTGAAAGTTCAGATTCCGAAGAGAAACGTCAACATAAACAAAGCAGGAGACGTCATCCAAGTTCTTCCGAAGGTTTAGATTACAATCGGACACACAGACACAAACATAGCAGAAGCAGAAGGCATAATTCAAGTCCAGATAGTTCAGATTCCATCGAGGAAAACCGACATAGAAATAAACATTATAATCACCAAAGTTATCATAGGCACCGTCATCATCAACCATCAGACTCGTCGGAATGATATCTCTTTATGTACATTAATCTTGTATTGATGATCACCAGGCAGGAAGTATCTCTTGATTTATGCGTGTGCAATTGCTTGATGAATTTATGTATTCCATGTCAAGTTTCAGACAACATTTTCATCAGGCATTGTTTCGTCATGCATTAGCACCTTCAATTCATGTCTTTTCTTTCTTGATATTAGTCCATGTTATTCGTAAGATTTCAAGGAACAGCAACAGACAGGACCCCTTCACAAAATTCCACAGAGAACGGCAACAACCTGCCTTGTAAGTAATATCATCTGGACCATTGGCTGTTCTAATCATCTTCTTACATGTAATAGTGTTCAATCTTGATGTATTTCACTCCTCGACCAGGAGCTAATATGTATAAAATATCAGCATGATGAGAAGACTATTACTTCTTACTAACCGGAAGATTTACATCAGACTCCTTTTCGTACTACTACAACCTAACAATTTATCTATTTATTTGAACAGCTAAAAATAAATTTATTTAGATTCATTCAAAAGAAGCTAACAATTTGGTTTACATTTGTTATTTATTTGTTCATATAAAACCCCTCAAATAAAATTAACGTAGGCCTCGTGATCCTAAAAATCCAAGTTGCCAAGTTGATGTAAGACGCAGAATAAATTAATAAGCAAACATAAAACAATATTAAAATGTGATTGATCCTTAATCTTCATGTAATTATAAAATGAGTCTAGTTGCATGAGTTTACATGTTGCATTCTCATATAGCATATCATTTCCATTTTCATGAACCAGCTAAATCTTCACACGTTTGCTTACAAAAACAAAGAATATTTCTCACTTTTTTTTTTTTTGCCTTTGCATATGTATTTTTTTGCATCTTACATAGATCAGACGTTCATAGCACTAATAAAAAGGGCTAACATAATAAACATATTTGTAAGTTAGATATTGAAGAGAACCAACTATTGATAAGTAAATAACAATTATGTCAAGTATTACGGTAGTACAACTTTCTTGTAGGTAAAAAGTATATACTTCATGTAAAAAATATAAATTAATGTATATAGTTTAAAATATAATCCAGTAGGATAATCGAACTTTTTTTTCTTTAATTTGTGGAGATGTTCATATTTTTGGGTTAGGAATATCATAGATCAAAATATACAATTAGCATTCTCTAAATTTGTTCAAATATGTTCATATTTTTAGATTTGGAGTAGGTGTTTCCCAAAAGTTGGGACAGCATAAATTTGGACCCATTTTTTTGTTTGCAGTAAGTGTTTGGATCAACATATTCAGCATGACCTTTTCATGTATTAAATCCAACTAGTGCGAGGCACGGGTAATTTTCTAGAGTTTTTTTGTGCACCATGCAATCATAATATTATTGATTATTTTTTTATCGGTAAATATTGTGCAACGCCCCAATTATATCAAATACAAGTTAATTATTTATCAATGTGTATGATTTTCATGCAAGAAATTATCAACATACAAGATGTTTCTACTATAACTCATTAAAAAAATTATATATTTTCATATTTATGTCGTGTGATTTGTATTTACCGAATGAGTACAAACAGGGTAATCACTGTACGTTTAAACGAAAAGATTAAAACTTAATCCATAGAATGTTGTCAATATGTAAATTAAAAATTAACACATATTTTGAATGTAGAGTTGAGCAAAATTTTTGTGTTTTGATTAAATAAATTATAAGTAATGAGCTATTTTATTACTAAATTCACTACTAACTTACAACTAGATTACTCAATTTAAAAAGATTAAAAATGCATAACCAAAGTCGTAAAGACCTGCAATCGTAATATTCAACAAAGTAAAACTTACATTACCGCTAATAGACTAACTCTTTATAATTTGGAGTATTTTTTGAACTATCGATCAAGTTCTGATTTCGAGTATTTTATGAACAATGGGTCAAGGTCTAATTTCAAATTCGAAATACACCGACTATTTATAATTCTAACCTATATAAATATGTAATACACATATAAGATTTTTTATATATAAGCGATTCTATTTTCAATATTTTTTTAAAAAAATTAATTATATTTCAATTTAATTTCTTTTTATATTAAAAAATAAATTTAAAAAGTTAGGAGACATATTTCTAAATTAAAAATTTATTAACAAATAAGTTAATTATTTGTTTATGTTCTGTGCTTAATTGTATTCCTTAAATTTAATTCTTTAAAATTAATTGTATATTGTAAAACTTATTGATATTCACAGGCTTTTTTTTCAAGAAGTCAGATAAAAGTTTGTAATAATATCGTCATTCAAATCGTTTTCAACTTCCTTTCATTTATGATTCTAATATTTCTTCTTATAATAATTTGATAACACTGTACATTATTTTTTTAATTAAATATTTATCAATTCGATAAAATTTTACAAATATTAGTTGAACTTATTAATCTTTTCAATTACCGACCAATATAATTTTTTTTCCTGTAAATAGCAAAAAATGGATTAAATCAAATTGTACAATGTAGTATAGGTTTAACTTTTATTCAAATAATTCCAATAATATTTGTACAACATTTTCTAGCATTAAATATTATCTTCATTAATTAATACTGTTTATCTAATTTTTTTAAAATTTTAATTTTGTAATTTTTCTAAGTTTCTAATTATATGTAAATTTTAATTTTATAATTTTTTTAAATTTCTTATATATATAAAGACCTCAAACACATTTTTGTTTATTAATATAAGATATTACAACATTTCGATTTACAAGTAACATGTTCTCGCCAAACTTGTAATTTAAATTTACTAAATCAAGAAAATAAACCGAAATATACCGACTATATATAATTTTGAGTATATTTTGAAGAATCGGTCAAATTCTGATCTCACGTATTTTTTGAACAATGATCAAGTTCTAATTTCAAATTCAAAATAAACCGAAATTCACTGACTATTTATAATTCTAACATATATAAATATGTAGTATACATATAGATTATTATATACAAGTGATTCTATTTTCAATATATTTTTTTATCAAAAAAACTATTTATATGTCATTTTAGTTTCTTTTTATATTAAAAAAATTAAATTTAAAAGTTATGAGACATATTTTTAAAAATTTATTAATAAATAAGGTAATGATTTGTTTATGTTACATGCTTAACCTTATATCTTAAATTTAATTCTTTAAAATTAAATGCACAAATATTGCGGTAATTATGTTTGAAGGAAAATAAAATATTTACTATTTATGACACTCGTGTATTATGTGTATGATTTAAAACACATCTAAGAGTATGATGTATTAGGTGTATGATTTAAAACACATCTAAGGGTATGGTGTAGTGGTATAAAGATGTATAGATGAATAAAAAGGCTTGAGTTCGATTCCCACAAACAATTATTAAAAACATGGGTAAATTAGTCATTTCAGGGTAAATTAGTCATTTCAGTACATGAATAAAATGACTCATGAATTCATTGATACAATTATTAAAAATATGGGTAAATTAGTCATTTCAATACATGAATAAAATGACTCATGAATTCATTGATACAATTATTAAAAACATGGGTAAATTAGTCATTTCAGTACATGAATAAAATGACTCATGAATTCATGTAAATTAGTCATTTCAGTACATGAATAAAATGACTCATGAATTTTATTTTTTTCGATACAATTATTAAAAACATGGGTAAATTAGTCATTTCAGTACATGAATAAAATGAATAAAATGACTCATGAATTCATGACTAATCAGTACATGAATAAAATGACTCATGAATTCATGTAAATTAGTCATTTCAGTACATGAATAAAATGACTCATGAATTTTATTTTTTTTGATACAATTATTAAAAACATGGGTAAATTAGTCATTTCAGTACATAAATAAAATGAATAAAATGATTCATGAATTCATGTAAATTAGTCATTTCAGTACATGAATAAAATGACTCATGAATTTTATCTGTATTATATATAGAAGAGACTAGCTTGGCCGGTGAATGATTTCTAATAATGCTAAATTATGAAAAATAATTTAAAATATTTAATTGTATATTATAACTAATTTTAAATTAAAATTGTTATTTTTAATAAATATTTTTTAATTTTAAAATATACTCTATCCTACTCATTTCTTTACAGTTTTTTTCTCATGTTCGGCACACATTTTAAGACTATTATGAAGTATAGTTCCATAATTTATTTTTAAAATTTTCTTGTTTTGAATAAAAGTTCAAACGTTATATTTTTATTTAGAAGGAAAAAAAATTTAAAATAATTTAGAGAACTATAATTTGTAGGAGCATTAAAATGCATGCCAAACCCCTTCCCCTCCATGGGACGGATGGAATATATTTTATGAAAATCTTAAATAAAATTATTATGTATAAATTAGAATCATTAACTAGTTATGGTTAGTAAAGATGGATTAAAATATTAAATAAGAAAAACTCTAAATATAATATAATTAGTTTAAAATTCAGAAATACATCTTGATTGGTGTTGAAATAATTTATAAATTTTCAATTGATTAATCTAACACCTGGGTATTATAATAAAAAGAACTTGCTACTCCCTTCTAAATTATAATGAGCATGGAGAGTCTTACAATTTTTGATAATTACTTTATAACAATTAAGTGAAATTATATTTGTAAGATTCAACGAGAATTGGCTGGCATGTAAAAATAAAGAATTATAATTAAAATAATATTTCAATACTTTTATTATTTTATTAAATATAATATATAAAAATTGTAAGATATGGAATTAAAAAGGAGTGAAATCAAAAAAGTATTTATTAAAAATAGTATAGAATTGTAAGACATATATGAATTAAAAAAAGGTAAAACAAAAAAGAGGTGAAATCAAATTTGTATCACTAAAAAAAGTTTCGCAATTAAAATAATATTTCAACATATTATTATTTTACTAAAAACGATATATAAATTGTAAGACATATAGTAATTAAAAAGATTGAATTTTTTTGAATAAAATAATATATATATATATATATATATATATAT
>PHNY01238880.1:10238-30333 GCA_003724115.2 Anethum foeniculum
TATAAATTTGAATGAATCTTCTTTTAACTTATAAGTTAATAAAATATTTGTTAAATGAATATATTGCAAATTTATAATTATTTACATACATTTTACATTTAAGAGATGTTTAAAAACAAAAATATTAAAATATAAATTAATAAAAGAGTAAATTAGTTAAACTATAAAAAGTTAAAGATAAGTCAGGCTAATAGGGCAAAGTATGTTATTGCCCCTTTACACATAAGGCAAAATAAGAATTGTGTAGTGAAACGCAGAACTAATTAATGAGCAAAAATAAAACAAAATAGAACTTTTATTGATAATTGATAATCATGTAATTATAAAATATGTCTAGTTGCATGAGTTTCTTCTATATACGATACATTGTGATAGCATATAATATGATTTTCATGAACCACCTAAATCTTAAAGGTGTGATGTTTGCTTTAAAAAACACAAAGTTATGTTGTTATCTGTCTATCGTTGATTTTTCAGTAATATAGTGTAACCAATTGTTGTGCTTTTTATTTTATTTATTTATTAAAATATAGTATAAGAACCGGCTTTACCACTTTAGTGCTAACATAAATTCGATAAACATATTTATAATTGAGATGTCGAAGAAAACCAAACCAGAATCAAGTACACAAAAATTATGGCAATCAGTTAAATAAACGGAACTAGTTATTGAACATTATTTAAATAAATATAATCTTGAGTTTTGTATGGTAACTGAGTATAAATAAATATTAGTTCAAAAAATTATTTATGTGACAAACATGACTTAACCTTTTATATTACGACGATCATCTTGAGTTTTGTATGGTAACTGAGTATAAATAAATATTAGTTTAAAAAATTATTTATCTGACAAACATGACTTAACCTTTTATATTACGACGATCATTTTTCTTTTAATTTTTAAATTGTTCAAAGACTGCTCTTATAAAATTTTTAATTCCAATCACGGTGGCCCTTAAACCGATCAAGTATCTCCTCAGGCCCTCCGTTTCTAACCCTTCCGTCACGATCAAATGCAAGAAGTCCGTCAAGTTGTTTAAAAAAACGCGCTAATAAATCAGATCCTTTTAATTTCGGACTAAAAGGCGAAGGCCTCGACCATGATACAGTTGCAACATCCTTACTATGTTTCAATCATGAAACGCTTGCCATTTGATGATCTTTATTATAAGAGCATAAATTTGGACCCATTTCTTTTGTTTGAAGATCCCAGAACATATTCAGCTTCACATTTTTCATGTATTCAACCACCAACTCCGCAAGTCTTTGGCGGGTGAAAGTTTCTGAACTTTTCCGTATTAGCCACCTGTTCATAAGCCTTTCCAATATCTTCAGTAGCATTATCGATTGGAAAATCGTCATAGAAATACAAGGCTACGACCTCATCCTAAAGAATATGAACTAGTACCTTCTACTTCTCTTTGTTGCTGACGTAATTATGTTCAGGAGAGGTCAAGATGGAGGGATGCTTACGGGCTTCCACGTCTTCAGATACAAGGATATCTATTATAACCCCGTCTTCAGATACAAGGATATCTATTATAACCCGGAGCTCCATATGCAAGAAAAATATTGTCAGCCAGACATTGCATAACCACGCCCGTGCGATCAATGACAAATGAGACTGTTCTGAATGCATTGACATAACTTCAATACATTTCTGGCAGATATCGGAGAATGGGATAATAGTGATAGAAAACTCTCTTCAACTAATTCCTCAAGCGAAGAAACTTTTTCAGAAAAAAAAAAACAAGAATAGTTGGTCTTTAATTTTTCGAAAAAGAATAGTAAAAAAATTTGAACTCTACTTTTTGTTACTTTTATAAACCTCTAATTTTAAAATATTATTTTTTTTAGAACAAAATTTGAAAGAATAACTAAACCAGTTAAAGAAGAGTTATTTGATCAACTTTCATAATCTACTATATCTAAGGCTTTGCAAATTTTTCCTACAGCTCAGTGGATTGGTAGATTTCCATCCCATTTTAGAAAAATACAAAACTACGCAATAAGCAAAAAAAATATTTAATCCCAAATCAAAATTTGTAATAATAGCACACTTTAGATAATCCAGAGGACTTGCAAAAACATTCAATTGTAACCAGCTTAAACTTGCCAAAAGCAAAATAATTTACACTTCACAATTTTTACTCTAAAAAAGTCGAAATGACACGCATTTATGAAAGGGAACTATATGTTATGAGCACAAGGAGCATACTTTCACTGAAAATCACATTCGTGAAAATGATCAAGTATCCTCATGCATCTCCAGCCTCCTGGCACCCAGCATTTGCAGAGATGAACTTTTAACGACTTGCGTGCAATATTTGTTCTGCTATTGGGAACTCAGGAGCTATATCTATAGGAACCTGAAAAACATTAAGATGAATCATCTCAGAATTCAGAAAACGTGACAAGCAATTAATAAATGTAATATTTATTTGGCGAAAAAGAATGTTAGAAATTTACTTCGGTTCATATCTAATTTGATTTTCCATCATTCAGTGGTTATATATGATTAGTTCATATGAATTTGTATTGCAACTGAGAAATAATCATTTTCACAATTTTTTTTTCTTTAATTTTTTATACAACATGTTTTACCATTTGTTTCCATCTTAAAGTTATGCACTACGAATTTTTCGCCGCCTAGGTAAACAATAATGCAAATTATTAAGTCAACAGCTTCATCTGACCCATTTTCGCTGCAAATACTATTAACATGTAGAGTTATGCATGGCACCAAACCAAGGCTATGTGCCTATGTCAAACCTGAACCATTTCCAGCTTCTTCAAAGCCATTTTCAGTGGTGATGTCATTTGACAGTAATACTGAAGAAGTTCATTTGCAGCATCTTTATCACCTTTGGCCTGTATCGTAAGTATTTTTCTACTCAAGCTCTCCACTGCACCTTCAACCTGATGTTACACGGTTATTTGGTACCATCTGAAAAGCTGGTGAAATGAATTGGAGATTTGGACAAGTAATACCTTATCAAAGTCAACAGAGAAAGTTTCGTCTTCATGCAAAACAAGGGCACCTTTTTCAAATAACCAATTAAATTGCAGCGCTTGTCCTTTGCTGAAAAAGTATATCAAGTTACTCATCCCGAACTAATAGACACCATTCATTAAAAACAAGAATATGATGAATAAAGGAGTTACCCATGAGCTTCCTCTAATCCAAAACGTACAGATCTGAAGCATCCCGCAAGGAACGAAACATACATCGATTTGATCATACTACTTGGGAGAACATCCTAGAGGAAGAGAGTTCAAATTCAACAAGTAAAAAAAATTGGTGTCTGAAAAAGTCAAGCCAGATTTTAGCAGAAGTGATTATTCCGTTAGCTTTCCAAAATAATCAAGAGACAGGAGTTGTTTTGAGCATATTCTATCCTTGAAGATATGTGACATTGTCTGAGGAAGCTTAATTCTATATTTCTATTAGCCCCCAATTGTCTTCCAGCCACACATCAACCTATATCAGCTTGTCTATTTACATGAAAGTCTTCAGAAAGGTTATTTACATGCTAGTTGGAGTAAATTAATACATTGCAGACGGTCTCTCTATACACTTTTGTATACAGACAAAGAAAATTGCAAAAATATCATGAAAAGTTATCTACTGGCCTCGTACCAAAGTCTCAAAAAAAAAAATATGCAGCTACTTATTTTAGATTAACGAGGGATTAAGTACTTGTAAGTTGTAACAATAACACTTACCCCAGAAATATCTAAACACTGACACATATGAACACGGCGGAGGCTTGTATGATACAATAGTGCCGTCATATCAAGATATATACAACCAATTAGAAAGAAACTAACCTTGTCGATTAAAAACTTTAAGGCCCAGAGACCAACAATATCAGCTTTGGCTTCTTCTAAAGGTAAGTGGAGTTCTTGGAGCTCCTGTTATACATGAAAGAAAAATGGCAATCATATAGAAGGATGCGATGCATGTACGCAATGCACAACACCAGCAGGCCTGGGGAACGTTTCATGTTTGCTGTTTCTTTTACCCTTTTCTCTACAATGAACAATTAATAGGCAGCATGTGCTTCTACAAATTAGGACAAGCATACATGTTGCAATCAAGAAAAGTAATTTCCACCTCACTTGTGTAACCACTATGAGTGACTTCTGGCCCCTACACCTTTTTTCAAAAAGGCAAGCAAAGTTCTTAAAGAGGGCCCCTATGAACTATGAGGACTCTGACTCATGACCATGTCATTAGGAAAGGAGGATAGACCTATATTACTAGGCTTTCCCCAAATCCATTAATAATCTTAATTAGAAAACAGCACTTTACAGCTTTCGTTGAATCATTTTGCCTTTACAGAATTAGCTCATTTAGTTGACGTGTTCAGACTTACAAGATGTGTCAAGCTTATCATAAACTAGAAACAGTGGTCCTTTAACTTGGTGAAATGAACTCCTTTGCTTTATACAATTCCATGCGTAAGCTACGACAGTATGGTAGTCACTGGCTCTATGAAGAAACTGCCAAGAATTCTTTTAAGACTCAATGGACACCTTTTATAGGAGGAAGACCAGACAGTTCAAACCCACGTTTGTTTTGGCAATTTTTACTTGCATGGGAAAATTAAACTTCCTAAGAACTGAATTAGTAATTACTACTTCGCAAAAGAAAAAAAAAAGAAAAAGAAAAGGAATATGTGATTACTATCAAGGAAGAAAAAACCAAATGTGTTTAGATCACTTTTTGTCCTACTGATCTTGAATTTTTTAATATTAGTTTAATACCTAATGGTGCTAATCCAAAAAACGAGTGTGTGTGTGTGTGTGTGTGTGTGTCTGTGTATTATTTAACCATAATTACGTATATGTAAATAGAAACTACAATATAAAAATATATTTAAAATTAGGTAACAAAAATGAATATACCGTTGGTCCTAACTTTTACTTACTATGAGCTTCATTATCTATAAATTAATATCAGTTTTTGTATTTTTTGGTCATATATTCATTTTTATTGTTTTATGACATTTATGGATCTTTGAACTTTAAATACTTGTACACTTTTGTCACAACTATCACTTGAACCCTCAACCTCTAGTTACCAAGGTGGTGAGAAAAATATCCACTAGGCTACAATGCTAGGGATTATGGTTCAAAATTTTAATATGTAGTATATCATATTATAGTTATTGTGATAAATCTTAGTATATCCATTTATTACATTATTAATATATGATAAATATCTTACAAACAGATACATTTTTCAAGAAGAAAATGTAAAATGATATAATAAATTAAATAACTGGCATAAATAAGAACTGGATGAGCTTATTAGCCTGGAAAAATAATAACAGTAAAATAGTACTAGTATTGTCCATGTTACATTTTTAAAATAATATGTAAAGGACAATGGAGTATCTGAGGAAGTAATATTACATTTAAAAGCAGCTTCTATACTACATTTATATTCTCAGGTATCCTTCAATTCAGTCAGATACTATACAAATGAAGGAACTAACGGATAGTTTAATTTATAAGCACACTGTGATACTAGTGTGTACGCAGCATGAAGCAATGTTGGTGTTCTTTAAATGAGACTAGGACATTCATACAAAGTTCCAACGTATTAATTAAAAAATTAGAAGAATCTACACAAACAAAGAAAATCTACACAACAGGTGGCATCCAATTTGTCCTACAAGCCAACTTACCAATCTAACTGTAGACTTTTTACCACTTGGAAGTGTTATGCTGTGTGGTCCAATACCATGGCAACATTCATGACAAATTATGTGAGTGAAGAAAGAGTCAAAGTCCACATGATGCTGTTGTTCCTTTGAAATACAAACATCAGCTATAGGCCGGAGAATTAACTTAAACCTGGTTCAGAATTCAGTTCAACAAGTTAAAGGATATCCGATATGGAGTAAATACAGATAAACAATTATTAGATGACACATTATCTTGATATCTGATCTTTCTAGATATTATTATTACTTTGCTTCTGAAACATTCTTCAGCATGACCATTGATGATCCTCGGTCCTTTACTATACGTTCATCATTTGGAAGATTAAATGCAACTGTCTGTGGACCCTTCACATCCTGCCATAACATAAAAATTCAGTTGATATCATACACCCCAGTAACATTTAATTAGATTAATGGTATAATAAAGGTCTGACTTCTGAGCAGGAATTCTCCAAACAAAAATGATAATAACATTATGAGCTCAAGTAACATATACGAGTCCAGCGAGATGGACAGCATAAGTACATATAACCCGCTTAGTCGAAAGAAGTGAGGGGCATTGTTTTTTTGACGAGTTTCAAAGTTGAGAATATGTTCTTAATTCGTCTTTGGAGTAACATTAAGTGGCTGGAGAAATGCAAGCTAGCTGTGCTGTGTTGGCTAAAAAATCGAGAAATTTTTATCTAATAAAACATCTACTGAAGTCTTCTTGAAAGTTTGAAGGCAATCTTGGTATTAAGTACGTGAAGACTTATGGCCGCTTTTGAAGATAGTGAGGACCTCGAATGGAGATATACAGGATTTATGCTCTTGAGATGGGAAATGTAGAGAATAAAGTGATAGCCTAGTGGTTACCGTGTATATCTTCCCATGACTAGTTTATGCGTTAAAATTTTCATTGCCCCATCCCCTATACAGAGATATGTAATTTTCTATATCATATATATATATATATATATATATATATAT
Source organism: Anethum foeniculum (assembly GCA_003724115.2). Lineage (NCBI taxonomy): Eukaryota > Viridiplantae > Streptophyta > Magnoliopsida > Apiales > Apiaceae > Anethum > Anethum foeniculum. Next base: position 16,946 of record PHNY01238880.1, read on the forward strand.
ATATATATAAAATGGAAGGTGGAATTTGTAGTCCAAAGATGTGGAAGATGGAAAATGTAGCCCAAACTGACATGGAAATAATATAGAAAAGAATTCAATTTTTTTTAGAACACAAAAAACTGGAATGGGATGGTGGGAAATCTTTAAGTTTTTTAGAGCATAAAAACTAAGCTTGTTTGGTTATGCTCAAGATTATTTCATACTGCTTCTAGTACCAGCTTATCATCTGCTATGAGGATTAAGCCTAGTGCACCATATTCTATGTATAGTTTCTTATCAAATCTGACCTGGGATATCCTTTCTTACTAGACATTGTTTTATTCTATTTTACGTTTTGGCATTAAATTGAGACAGTAAATGTCTTGCTAATGACCTTTCCAATTATACTTACCTTCGTTCTCCTCCATGACCAAAATGACTTTTGCTTATGCTTTAGTGTTTTTGAATGTTAAATACGAGAACTGAAACAAACTAAAGTTGTTCATATATACACAGTGACTAACCCCTGCATTATATAAAAGGTGGACGACGCGAATAGGAGCAGCAAACACAACCTCTGATTTGTACACATTATCTAGTGGAAGATTTTTCTCCAAAATCTACAACAAGAAGACCTTCGTTAGGGTGGAAGTGTACTTTATAAATAGAGAAAATATAGGGGGACAGATTGAGGTGATGTTACAGAAAGAACCTGCAAATGATCACCAAAGAGTTTAAGTTGAGCAGTTGCTTTGTCATCACGAACCCCAATGAATGCCTCAAATGTGGCCTGAACAGAAACTTTACGGAATGTTACACAAACACATGAGAACGAGATAAAATATATATGGAATTGAACATAAATGCTCATCCCCGATGGACTATTTTGTTATTAATGATTTTCTACAGAACCCAAGTTTTCCACCATGTTCCATAGATCAGAAACGTTGTTACAGTTTATCAGCTTGTAGGTATATCACTGTAAAACTCAGGCTCACTTCAAACAGTGGGTCAATAGCAGTATCCAATTAAAATTCCTAGACATATCACATCCGATTAAACACTTAAAGTGACCTTTTCAGCTTCAAGGATATATCTAAGAATAAACACAATGTAGTTATAACAGCCCAACATAAACATAAATGCTCTATATGTATTCTATAACACTGTTAAGATCAAGTAAGTCAAAATCTTAAAACAAAAGAGACTCCAGATGAAGAGGAATTTGTATGACCTTCATATGTTACACAGTTTCAACATTAGGACGTATATAAACAAAGTCAATTAATTACCTTGTACCCGAAAATTGCATCTTCATATGTCTCATACGGGCCTATAGTAATGTCCAACTTCGAGTCCTTGAGAAGATTTAATCAAAACAAAATAATAAGTTATCAAATTTGTTTGCGTAATTATGTAGCTCACAAGTAATGTACATTTTTAAGAAATATAAAAAGCAGAACAGCAAATAGATAGTTGGATGCAAACATAAGCAACTGCACTGACCTTTAAATAAAGTGATTACAGTTAGAACTATAAGTAATTGTAGTTCAAGAATGGGGAGAAGCTATAATGATTGCAATTTTGAGTATTTTTGGATGAGGAGGGATTTTATTTTGAAAAGAAATAAAAGGTAATGTGTTTTAATTAATAAAAGGTAATTGGCTAATTCTTAATTATAATATTTTGTTATTTTATTAAATAGAATGACCGATTTAAAACCAAACCGACAAACTTTTAATGTTTCGGATTTAATAATATAGTAGAGATATCAATATGTATAAGGTAAATCAAGATACCAATTGGCAACTGCTCTTATCTGAGACTAGCTGTGTAGGCTAGAACTCAGTCCTTGCTTATAGAATATAAAGTATTTAGAAGGAATGGAGAATATGTATAAATCAATTACAAACAAATAGGAGTAATAAACACGAATATGGAGAATATGTAATTATGTACTGGTAAATTATAAACAAACTGGAACTTAATTTTTTGAATAAAGAAAAGTAGAAAATAAATCAGTAGAGTAATAGTGTGAGTAAATAAACCCCATCATAAACAAATCTGCACATACCATTACATATGATGAAATAATGGACATGTACCATTCTTACTGAAAAAGAATACATTCAACATCAGATCCGGTAGATACCAGAAAAAAAATGATCATAAACACTGTGCTTACCAGTTCCATCCAAGCTATATCTGACTCGTAGTAGTCATTGGTATGGAAAGCATCAGCCTTTCCATAAAGCAGCCTCTTTAAACTACACAAAGAATGCTTTCGGATAAAGTAAACTTCCAGGATTCCAGTAACTTGAAAGATTAAGTTGATACGAAAATATACCTTGGTGTGTCAGTCATGTCCCCTGCTTTTCGAAGCAAATCGGCAGCTTTAACAAGGAAAGTTTCATACTCTTGGGAGTATGGAACAACATAAAGATCATGAGGAAGAGTAGAATTAGCTGCTGTATTTATGCAATTTGATGAGTCCGAGTCCAGTTCACTCTGCCTTTTAATTACGCTAAAAAATCCAGTTGCCTCCAGCCTTTGATCCTCTGTGAGGCTGTCCTTCCATAACTCAAATTCCTATCGCAAGTAAAACTCTATAAGCATTCATGCAGGTGAAACTAGTAGTGCTTGATGGCTTAATTTTAATGAAGCATGTAAACAATAACTTCCAACACTGCACCCTTTTATCCATATCAGGAGGGTAAAAATTTGCGCAAGGTGACTTTTCAGCAGGAAAGGCAGATCTGTATTCAAGACCCTTCCATCCCGTGACAGGTTTTGTAGCCTCAGGAAGCAACTTAATAGCGGAGTCTGCAGTTGTCAAAAATGCCTCGTTCTCATCGATACAAGACCTGCAAAAGAGGCAGAATAGTCATAAGTTGCATAGTCGCATAGATAATGCACGATAATAAACAGAACAATGGACCTCATTAGGAAATCACCAAACATTTAGTATCGCTTTTCAAGTGTTGTATAGTATGCGCTCAAATAGAGGGTCATCAAATTTGTAAAAATATAGTGAGAGATGATAATCATAAATAGCGTAGAAGATTTACCAAGGATATTTGTTGATAAGAAAATATCTCCATTTTAACTTATCCAAGTGAGAAAGTTCAGCATTCTGGTTTAACCAATCCCTCAAAGACGGGTTGCTGTACCAAGTCTAAAGGACAAACAAGGAAATTTGAGTTCAATACTTCAATAGTAAAACAAAAAGCACAAAACCTTCACCAACCACAAGAATTAAAGAGAAGATGGTTAAAATCCTATAACAAATATCAATGTGAGACGGACCAGACTCTGTATAACTCCCCATCACCATGAGCAACCATGCCCCCAATAAAAAGACTCGAGTAAATCAAAGTCATAATAATATTCGTATAGGAGCTGGAATTAATCTTCTGCAGCAGTACATAAAGATATTAAGCCTTATATTTAAAACTGAAGCCAGACGAATCAGAATAGGCAGCTAGTGTATGCTAATTCTATAATAAAAATTATATATACATATAGTTTGTAATTCATAGGTACTCATTTCGCATTAGACTACTTCCATACAAATGCACAATTCTGTAGTCCAAAAACCCTAATAATAATTTTTCCCAACTGTTGGACTTTCGCCCAAGTTCATTAGAGTTTTCCCTGTAATGATACCTTGTTTTGAATGATTAATTTCTTATGCTTGCTTATACAGATATACAATTTTCCTAAACAGTGTTTAAAATCAACTTGGGGTAGTTACGTTCCGGTTCAATCTACGAAGGCTATCTATGCTTTAGTTTTGTCCTCATTATTTTCTCCAATAAGACTTGTGAGCTAAAGAGCTAGTCTGCAAACTAAGACAACCTGAAGGTGAAAAATGTCATCCATTATCCTGGCAGCTTTTATAATATACTCCAATGCCCCTTTGTCTGCTTCAGTGAGGCCTGTTAACTGCAAAAAACCAAAATTATACAAACTGTATTAAAATAAAAACAATCAGTAATCTGACACCTTACAAGCATAAATGATACATGGTAATATATTTTGAATTTTCAGTCTATTGAAGGCATGAGGTTGAGACTGTTCTGTGATTTCACTTCCAAATGCACTTTATATTTGGATATTTACTTTCTAATGTTTGTTACCATGTTATATTCAGTCTGTTTTTTGTGTGTATTTCTTACTTACGAACCCCGTAGTTTTTTTTTGTTTTTTTATTCAAATGCCTAGGAGTCTTGGTGTTTTTCCCAAAATCTGTTTGATTCAATCTCATTTTACATTAAAAATACGATCTTAAAATGCAAAAAGAGGAAAACAATATGGCCCTCACAAAATAATGGGTGTTTTGAGCTACTATTATACATTTCATACACAAAATATTGGTTTCTTTAAGCTATTATTATATATGGCAGACACAAAATATCGGGTGCTTTAAGCTTTTTGTTCCTCCACTCAACTACAGTTACTTAACTTAAATAGAACGTTTTAATCTATCATTCTATTTATATACTGTCTCTTGAGCTTTTCAAATGCATGAACAGTTAGTACTTAACATTTGCACCTCCAAAAAACTATTTGCTTTCATGTTGCAAATTTGGGATAAATGAGCAGATCTGTAACTCTGTAAGTGATTAACTTGATGCATGAAGAACAGGAATAACTTATGACTATTAGCTTTGAAATTATTCCAAAATATCAAGTGACCAAAGCGAAGTACTGACCAACTACCAAACTTTAAATGTTCCGGCTTTGATAATATTGTATAGATAGTATAGAAGTATAGATGTAAGGGTGTTTGGAAATTATTAAAAAAATAAGTCAAACGACTGTTTGGGACAACTCAAAAAGGGAAATCAGCCAGCCTTGTTTGTGTGTGAAAGAGGACGCATATTTAAGTGACTGGCTGAAAACAGTGTTTTGAGGTGTATAGGTGCAAGCTCCCAGAGCACGGATCCAAATGAAGTCATTGCCCCTGAGTACATCTAGCCTTCATCCTTCCTTTAGGCTTTAGCTGTTATTATTTCATAAAGTGGCTACAAGATATTTAACCATATATTAAGTGCCTTTAGTGCAACAGCCGACAACCAAATTCATAGTACAATGGACAACTGTCAATTCTTGATGCGTTCTTCCTACATGAACCAACTTACTATATCCACAACTCACAAGGACAAAGGGAGTAAAGATTGAACTCAATATATTATATACGTACAAAGCAGTATACTGAAGAAAATATGAATATTAAATCCAAAACCAAATACAACAACCGAAAATTAGTGCAGCAAGACAAAAGTAACCTCCGCATTAAGAGAGACAGGAGCATAGCGCGAGAGCTTCTTTTGTAGATCCAAAGTCCGTGTCTCAACATTTCCTTTGTACCTTGTAGAATAACATAAACACTAAGTAAGCCAATCCCTTGGATGTGATCCAAAAGAGATATCTTTTTTTAGAAGTATGTATACAGAATTCATGGCATATCTGGCATTCATTTCTCACAACTTATAATATTCTCTGCTTCCGTAAATGACCATGTTTAGTATTCTATTCTCATAACTTGTACAGTCCTTTTCATAGTACATAATGGACCCTGAATTATGTCACTGTGTACTTTGGATTACAAACGGTTATATTAACCGAACCTGAACTATTTAGTATCGACAAATCAGCCACTATACACAGTGTCCTGGTACTTATTTACGTAAAATGAGTTTATTAGCTCACAATTGGTTTTATGTTAAAATAATTATAAAATGAAACATGTGTCCTTGATTCCTCAAATGACCAATTTCTCATAAAAGCAGGTAAATCAATCAACTGAAAGGGTGACATGACCAAAATGAATAGTTCAGGTTTATTTAGCCAAAATAAAGGTACCACTTTCTAAAAAAAAGAACATGCCACAAAGAAGCATTAAAAACATGTTCAGCACACACAATGGCTAGCTTTGTTCTATAATAAATTTTATAATAGAAAACTAGTGTCTATTTTGTACTTGAGTTGGGTGATTGAGCCACAAGTATAGGTCTTTAAATATTATAACGGCCTGTGGACAATGAGTTCATAAATAAGATTAATAAATAACAAATGAAAATCATGTCTTAACTTATAAGTTATACCCACTAGTGATTACCCCTATCCTTTTGGTAATAAGAGGTCTAAGGACTCAATAGAGGCATGTCGCATGGGTGCATGAAGTGAGCTTTCTCAATATATACACTATATATACATATGATCATAAACAAGTCCCAAAAGCAAGGGATGTCAGATTATATCCTCTCTCCACCCATTTTAAGAACTCTTTTTGAGGAATATTAATTGGCAGTTAGCACTATCAGACAACATTTTCACCAGACATACCTTCTTGCAATTATATCAAAGAGCTGATTGTATTCACCATGTACATCAATAGGGACATACTGAGGATCTTCAGTAGCAAGCTTGCTTCTATACTCCTCAATGGAGATATATTTAACAGCTGAGACTTCTGATTCCTATAGGGAAATCACAATACCACTTCAGATTCCTACATAAATATATATCTGTATATTGAAATACTAAAATACAAATAACTCTAGCTAATGCAAGCAAATCATAAATACATGCAAAACAAAGCCAATCACAGGTAATCATACATACATGCAAAACAAAGCCAGACAGGATGCCACTTGCCAGGACCAAATTAATATGATGCCATAACTTGCAAGCAAACTAATATTGCATATAGGTCAAAGGTAGGAGGAAAAGAAGAAAAAATAAATCACCCAACATATTTATTACAGACCAAAACTGAAGAATAGACTTGAATGTAAGCTTTTAACAGGAAAACCTTAACATTGTATGTGATCCCCAGGCATACAAAATATATACAATAACTGAGAAGAAATTTAAGAGAAATTGAGGAAAGACGGACAGGACCCTGAACTTGATTCACATCCAGAAGGGGAACATTGCGAGGCACTTAAACCTTTGATATACATTATTCTACTGAATGAGCCATGTATCAAAAGATATAGAAGATGTCACGTTGTTCAACTTTTAACAGATACCCGAATTGAATCCTGGATATCTAACTTGCCATTCCATTTGATCTGATATATAATTTAAATATTTCATTATACCAATTTAATTTCCTCACCTGAAGAGTGAAAGCCTCCAACGGAATTGGCTCTAAAGTTGTCACCAAATATACATCATTGTATTCATTATTGATGAAGGTGCCTCCATTTGTGACACTGCAATATAATGTACACTGATGAAAGTTCCTTCACCATGCAAATAATTGTGGAAATTTAAAGTTTAAAGTAAACAAGTACACTGATTCCCACTAGAAACATTTAAACTAAATCCCCGAAGAAACATTTCATGAGCTCATTTACTGAGATCAGAACTCAAATAATCTTGGATACGATTAGACACAGAAATTCTAGGATATAATTACGTCAACTAGTGAACTAGAACTACAAAACCATGTACCACATAAGAAATGAAGAACCTGTAAAAAAAAGTTTTTTTGAAATTCAGGACTACAAACAATATGCTCATATAAAATGCATCTCAGCGTATTTTCTTTTAGCTAAAAATATTCTTATGATTACAACAGAGTGAAAATATACTAATATAAGCTGAATGAGAGTTCACAAGCCTTTTATAATGTGTGTGTAATGACATTTAAAAAGATGGTCCTCCAATTTCTTCCTTAATTACATATAATGTATGATTTTGTACAGTTTAAACTTCATCAGATACATTAGTTTAAACTTCATAGCAATTTTGGATAAGTGGTGATCAGATAAATCGTTTTAAGGTTTTTTTTTTCCTTTTTTTAAGAAACAGATTAAAATCAACACCGTATGGAGGTATGGTGAAAGTCAAACCTCAGAATCAGCGAAGGTTTTGCAAATGTTGCATCTTCCCATGTGAGTTAATGCATTAATTTTTGTTCATTTTTTCAGTTGGAAATTCAGAACGACAAAATTATATATCAAGTCTAAAAATTTCAAACAAAATCAATGTTAGTAATATATCGATTCATATATCACATTATTTTAATTAATCTTAAAGATCAGGAGGAGACATACGGGCATGGATTGCTTTATAATTTGTCAGTTACTTTTAGTATCTATAATCAAATTAGCTCTTTCATCAGCTAGTACTATTTCATTTCTACAAAAATTTAAAGCAATCATCCATGTTATAAAGAAGTATGTACCCTGTGATAAAGGAAAAGATGGAGGAGAGGAAACAAACATAACATAACTTGTAGATGAAACTTCACGGATAATATCTTAAAGTAAATGGGAAGATTTTCTTGGTCTTATGGAAAGTTTATTCAGTAGCTCACACATCTATATGATTAAATAATTAAAATAACTGCAATGCATCAGAAACAACAATAGCAAATGTAAAGTGTTAAACAGACAGATCATTGGTATGCTTTTTCTTACTAAATTATCTTGTAAATTTGAGTGCTTAACAGTAGACATAAGCAACTGATAGGACAAGGCATTCAAAAGATAATGAATAGATTAAATAAACAACGCTTCTCAGAAAGACAGTGCTCAGTAAACATTGTGAATCCGTCCAATAATCTAAAATTAGATATACAGAGTAATTTTATACAAAAGAAAAATCCTTACACAAACCCTGTCATGATGATAGTTTAACTCTCATAGCAACTGATAGGACAAGGTATTCAAAAGATAATGAATAAATTAAATAAACAATGCTTCTAAGAAAGACGTGCTCAATAAACATTGTGAATCCGTCCAATAATCTAAAATTAGATATACAGAGTAATTTTTTACAAAAGAAAAATCCTTACACAAACCCTGTCATGATGATAGTTTAACTCTAATATCTCAACAAATATTTTCTCTTACAGATTATCTAAGAGAGGTTCGATTAAAAAAAACCTATCAATCTTGTACCAAATAAATTGCATTAAAAGTACTTAAGAGACAGTAAACAAAATGAGCATATAATAGAATTGAATCACTTCTCTCGCATCAGGAAGCATAAACACAACTCTTTTCTCCAACTCTCCACAATCCAGGAATAACCAAACATTAAGTTTCCTTGTAATGGAAAAACAACTATGTATTGTAGTTGAAAGCATAAAAAATTGTGTACTTGATGAATTTAAATGCAATTCATTTTTCATGCTTAAGTCAATGAAAAAGAATACGCAAAAAAGAAGAAAAGCTTTGATCTTGGAGCAACAAGCAAATCGAAAAAAATATGTTTCTCAACTTGTAAAGTAGACACCTTAAAATACTACGAGGCCAAAAATGTTTGAAACAAAAAACCTAGCATTGTAGCCTATTGGATACCACCTGCTCTTGGTAACATGAGGTCAAGGCATCAAGGGTTCACCTTGTGTGAGTGAGTATTAAAATTTCTAGTAAGTAACCATACTCAACAAAAATAGCTTAAAAAAAACCATCGTACCACAGTGTAAACTAAGAGTTGTTGACAACAAAAAGATTCGACATCAAAGAAAAGGTTTAATCTACCAACCTCTGTTGTAGAAAAATGAATAGTTTTTCAAATGCATCCTTGGGTAGGACTACTCCAAGCTCTTCATGGAGCTCCCTCCTGTAAGAACACAAAATTTAGAGAAAGTTTAAGAATTAAATTTTTATATTTTTTTCATGCAAACAACAACTATATGAAAACATAATAAACCCATAAGCTTGGACTTAAAATTGTATCATCCACGAAAAAAGATTTTCTACGATAGTTTTTTTCCTAGTTAAATTGGATCAAGACTAAAATTTACTCACCATATCTTTCCACTTTACTCTTAGGCAAAGAGGTACCTCTTTTCTAGGGATATTTTCTATGTGAAAATATAAGGAAAATTAGATAAAAAGAGAGGGGAGTGGCTTCTTTCTCTTGAAAGGCGATCAGAAAACTTTTCCCCTAAGAAGGTGACTCTTTTAACTTGAAATGCAGTTACCCTAGCCCTATAATTTCCCTGTTCTAGAATTGAAAGTTGTTATAAGATATTGATAACAACTTTATTGTTTCACGAATCAAAATGCAAATCAACACTTCCAATTGATTCATGCATATATTTAGGAAGTAAGATATGATCAAAGTGTCTAGTAAGCAGTGCCTTCTGACTCTTATTAGTTATGCACTTCTGACCATTTTGGGAATTATAGAACATGAAGGACAGATAGGGTAAATAATGACAAAAGTGATTAAAAAAAAGACTCATTAGGTTTCAAATTAGTAATATAATTTGTATGCATAAGAAACAAAAGCAGAAGAGAAAATGAAGAGTGTAAAACCACTCCCAATATATGGTGAGAACTACTTACAATTATATACCACAGTCTCAGAAAAGTAAAAAGATAGTACCTGAGGCAATATTGGAAATTAAGACTCTAATTCCTGAATTCCAGATTCAAGTGGACAAGTTTCAAGATTATTGTATTTCTTCCATTAAAGATTCCAGATCACTTAAGTGCACAGTATTCCTTTAGAAGATTCCAGATTATGGTCAAGTTTAATGGATCCAGTCAACATTTTATGGTTTAATTAAATATACTAGAAGTCTCTTAAGAGCATTCTGGGTGTGAGGCCCAGCCTTTACTTCTTTCAATCTCTCAATCATCACTTTCTTCATCTCAGTCTTAAATCCTTCTCTAACTCTATCATACTATTAATTTTAGCACTGAGGTAAAGATCCTGCATCAGCATGCAAACTTATATACAACAGAAGAAACATTGTTACACTGGAAAATTTTCATGTAATACAAGGTCCAGTTTAGCTATTGAGGTAGTAGTACAATCTTTACTAACCATTTTAGATGAGCACAACATTAACATGATTAATGTCAGGTTTAGCGCATGCGCAAGTATAATACAATCATTTAAACATTAATAAAAAACATTACTCTTCTACATATTTATAATTCAGCCATTAAGCAATTCCAAGTGCAGTAATTTCATGGTAACTATAAAAATAATAGTAGCAACATACAAATGCAATTTTTTTCTTAACAATTAATAACAAGAACGCAAATACATGATACTTGTTAAACTTTGTTACACTGCTCCTACGAAGTACAGCCATAGGGTAATCTAAAAAAGATATCTACCTGGCTGTGACAAGGGATGAGTCTCCAGCAGATACATGACCTGCACTAGAAATATCCCACAAGCCGGGCCATGAATCCTTGCGGTCAGCACGTCGCTGTAAAAGTAGTTCCTGTGTGCTTTCAGCATATATCCAAACATGCACAGCTCGATGATAATCTCCATCACGATGAACAGCTCCCCTATAACAGGTAAGTTTAAGTTAATAAACATATAGATATCGCGGCTTCTTGATAACTCAGACAGGTTAAAACAAGGTCAATGTACTCACTAGCAGTTTATACCTGGTTAAATAGACAATCCTACTTAAAAAACTTTAATGATCTTGAGGACTAGCACAGGCTAAAATAGAGTCTCAATACTCTCAATACTTACTAGCAGTTTTTATGTGGTTAAAACATTAACATATTATTACCACTTACAAAATTGTAAATGCGTCTACTTAAACAAAATATGTGAGGTATCTCAAAATTAACAATGCGCAGCAAGTTTAAAGCATCAATCTTTATCACAAAGTTGATGTGTCAGAGGGACTAATTATTGCCACTCCTCATTAAGGAAAGAAAATGAGTGTGTAGAAAACACACATTCGCAATTACTTTCTTAAGAAACACAAAGAATTTTAGACCATTGTGCTATCCCACTATAACAACATCAAAATGTCAGGCTTTAATCACACCAGCAATTAAATAGAAGTACAAGTTAACATATCAAAATTATATGCATGAAAGGAATAACCTTTAATCATGAAACAGGGCCTTTATAAATATTTGTTGAAATCCAAGAAACACATTTCACACCATCATGATAATTAACACACAATCAAGATTTTACCTTATGTGATCATCAGTATATATTTCAAATAATTCTTCATTCGCAATTAATTCCGAAAAAATTAGGGAAACCCCCATTAGAATATAAAGATTCAATCTTTACACATTAGAAGTATTAACTAAAACAGAAAAAAGGATTTTACAGATAATCTTGATTTTTTTTATAAGTAATCAGTAGTAACAATGTATATATAGAACAATATGTAAAGAGCATATAAGAACATTGTTGTCTCACCTAGCTTTGGTGATACCAGTTTTGTGACCCAATTTGTCCAGAACATCGAAGTGTTCTTCTTGCTCTGTAACCCCCTGCTGCTTGTGTTCGCCCATTGTTTCAAATTTCAAGTATACAATGGATGAAGTAGTCCAGGACTATTTAGACTAAAGGGTTTTACCTCTTCATGAATTAAAAAAGAAATATCAACTTTCGAGAAAATTGGTAATTTTTTATTATCTAATAAAAATATTTATTATTCTTTTTTAAAGGAAAGGAAAAGAACTTCAAACTATTGATATCTATATAATCTTATAAAAAAACTATTTTACTTAATTTATGAGGAAAAAAATATTTATAACGGCGTTAAAATTTATTTAGAATTGGGTATTAAATTGGAACCAAACTGTAAAATCAGGGTTTTTAACATTTAAATTTTTTATAACTTGTAAACTAACAAAATCGGATAATCCATCTAAATTTATAGTGATTTACAATTATAATTTAATTAAACAATAATAAATAAATAAATATTTTTTTATATTTCAAACTTATATTCTTTCCGGGCATGTGGTTAATAACAACATTGATCTTTCACAATAAAAAAAAATATAAAAAATCTTCAACCTTATATCAATATTTTAATATCCACTGACTTAATTATTTTAGTTGAATTGAATATTATGTTATGATAACTAAATATTTGATAAATCTTATTATAATATATATAATTATATATATTTATATATATATATATATATATATATTATATAATATCCTATACTATCCTATCCTATATTATAATATCTAAATCTACCCAAGTATAGTTAAAACTCAGTTAACCAATCAGAAAATTATGAATTATTTTATGACCAATCAGAAATCACTTCTATATTTTAGACCAATCACATTATAACAAAAAAATTTCTTAATTAACATTCTCATCCTACTATACTAACCATGGTTAGTTAATAATTTTAATTATAATTCTAATTTGTATGCTTTAATTAATTACTTGATTTCCTTCTTTATAATACCTGACCATGCTTAGTTAATAATTTTAATTCAAATTTTAATTCGGATGCATTAAGTAATGACTTGATTTATAGGATTTTTTTGTCACTTTGACTAAATTTAAACCCAATCAAATTTATACCCAATAACAATCTTAGAAATCGATTGTTTTCCATGATAATTAATAATAAATTACTAATTTAATTATCTAAAATTTTTAATTATAACATAAGGACACAATTAAACTA
>PHNY01239004.1:1413-13634 GCA_003724115.2 Anethum foeniculum
TTCAAGTTATCATTTCTTTTGTTTTTGAAAGGATCAAACTATAAACTACTGAGTTTACAACACTGCACTTTCTAATGAAGATATTATGTATATGTTAAATGTTGATATATTTAACATAGTACTCAGAGCTCCAAAGTTTTGATCTTCTCAAGAAAATTTTGCATCATTTGATTGATCTCAGCTGTGACGCGAGGTCCAGCCTCTTTCTTGTAATTCTCGAATTTTAGTTCATCACACTTCAGAGCTGCATCTTTACAGGCTCTGATGCTTCCTGATGCAAAAGAGTATGGATATTAATAAACCACCATATACTGCTTTCAAGGCCATGTTTATTTTGACGGATTAGGATCTCCAGACTATGACCTTATTTTTCTCTAAAACTGAAGGACTATTATTCCTTGGAAGTAGATCTTAATAGTCTTTGTTGGTTCATTTCTACAGGATTATGACACCTAGCAAAAGAAGGTATTACAATACCACAGAAACATACCAAAAGGATCTCTGAATGCTTGTTCAAGGGATGATAATCCTCTAAGTTTCGAGTAAATAAGGTTAATCTGGGAATCACGGTCCTTGAAAACAGTTGTAGTAAATAGATCTTGAAAAAGAAGGGTGGCTTGATGAGAATTCATGAGAGATCAACTGAATTTTACATAATATGGGAATAGGGTAACACTGAAGCCTCTGTGTATCAACAATTCTTAAAATTTGCTGAATCGCAAAATAACAGGAGATACATGTCTTAATTAACATCCATGGAGCAATCATTCAAATCATTATTAAGAGGAGAAAAAAGTTTTGCTTGACTTCTAAACAATCTCTTCATTGTATCATATTCTTTAGAAGGTCGAGCTTCTTCCACGCTAATTTAAGGCTCTCTACTTCACATTGTACATCTCCTAGATGCCCATATAAGATGATTACTTTTATACAGCGACGGGGAGGGGAGGGGAGGGGAAGGGAGGGGGGGCAGGGTTTTTTATGTATAACTGAGTTGGATTTTGAACTTTGCCGCTTCATTTTTTTTAATCAGAAGCTGGGTATATTCATGCCTTGCCCCTGCAAGTTAATATTCCTAGCTCCGTCCCTGCTTTTATATGTCAATCAAAAACAATGCTCCAAAAAAACAAAAAAAAAAAGCAAAATAAATGGGTGCTCAAAAGTTGCTCACTACTGATAAAGATGAAAGTTAATAACTACCAAAAAAAAAGGAAGCTGTGCACTTCCGCAGAATAATAATAAAAAATAGAGCAAATAATGAAGGAACGTATATTACAGATTTACAGGACAACACTAATAAGAGGGAAAAAAATTTACTTATGTGACAATTAATAAGGATTTATGGTACATGAGTTTGCTAGGGATCAACAAGTATTTCATTCTAAATCGATTGGCTATCATATTCATTTCAGCTAAAGTACCATACCGTTAGCCTGTTGTGATTACATTTCACTATTTATACTTCACTTTAGATAATTATTAGTTTAACGCTTATTATGCACCCAGTTTTCCTAAATATTGGTTGAGATTTATTCATCTTTTCCTTCTGTAGTTAGAAACCTTTAACGTTAATGATTGTTTTGCAATTCAATCACCCAATATTGTTACTTTACAATATATTAATTATCGCCATACTCCTAAATTGTCTATTGATTGATAGTCATCACCTAAACAATTTAGAAGACAGTTACATGCTACTTAACTTACCACTCAAATCCAACAAGTTAAACACTACTGGGAAGTTCCCAATATCCCTGACCATGGTGATTGCAGACCAAACTTTTTGATACTCTTCCTTTGAGGTTCGGATGATGCAGACTTTTGTTATCGGATTCACATATTTAACTGCAAAAAACGTAAAATGTTTCCAGGATAGATATTCGAACTTAAATATAAAATATATTTGAAGATACAAACAATTCACCACGTATATTGACTATAACACGAAAATGTTAGTACTTGCTACAATTTAAGCTCTTATACCTTGAAGCGAACCAATTGACGAGGCAAGACCACATTCACCAAAGTTTGCGAGAATACTTTCTTTGATTGCTTTTGACACATTTAAATGAGTAATAATAATGGGATCATCTGTTCCAAGATCTTTATTTGGATCCAAAAATACCTCCATCACAAGGTACCTATTCTTAAATCTCACCATGCTTCTTCACCTAATGAGAAAAAAATTACATATAAATTATACATAAATAAAGTACATACATCAAGGCATGAAGCAAGCACATACATTGAGTAAATTCTCTTGTATGCAAAAAATAAATCAGAGAAGCCCTAACTAAATCACAAAAACACGGCCAACACATAAATGAAAAACTGTAGGTAGGATTTAGAAATAGAACCTGGGGAAAAGAAACCTCTACAACATGAATCTCGATTAGAGTACACAAATATAAAGGTTTGAGTTCAAATACAAACTTCTTTAATTACTAAAAGTACTTATCACAACCATAAGTTAGGGGTCATTTGGATCACGAAATTATAACCTACTTGACGGGAATTGTCTAACTATTAAAAGCGAAAAATGTTAGTAATTGTCACCGCAATTTGAACCATTTAATTACAAAACTAAACAGGTGTGGACCGCGTGGTTAAGTTTGCACGATAAATTTGTTGGATACATACAGAAGGAAAGCTGGGTCTTCTATGGTGGTGTAGTTGCAGATTCAAAAGCTTTGCCGGGGGCTTATGATGATTTTATTTATGGGTCAGTCTGTAACACGGCCCAGTTATAAATGTTATTGCTGACTCTAGTTTGGTCCAAAAGCAAATGCAGTTTCATCGTAGGGTTTTCGTTGGGCTGATTCAGAACATTAATTCTCCTACATGTCCGTATTACGAAAATAAAAGAAGTTACGTATTCATTCTTTTTGAAAGAGTATTGTAAGCCCATTTCAAAAGTCAAATGTTACTCCTGTCCTGTTTTTTTTATATGACGCTTAATTTTGCATTTTTTATATGATGCTTTACTTTTTGTACACAGTTCAATGTGTTTTGACCTAGACACATTAGTTTTAATTTTTTCTTTTTTTAATAAAAGTAGATAAAAAATACTATAATTTACAAAAAGAAAATTTTAAAAATGATATTTATAAATACCCGGTCAAAACACATTGAAATGTGTGCAAAAAGTCAAGCGTCATATAATAAAAAACAGAGGAGTACGAACTAGGATTGTACAGATTGTAACTTTACATCAGGAAAAAAAAGGTCTTTATGTTACGATTGTGCAACCTTTTGTCACTGTTCATAATTTTATAGACAAATAAATGTACTGAAATAAATAATTTAAATGATCGGTGAATTAAATTTGAGAAGTTGTTTTCATTTTAGAAATTTTTCAAGTGTTGGATTTTGTTGTTTAATAGATTTTATATACTGAATTTCTTAAAATTTATAAAATTCTCGTTAAATTCGACACAACATCTTAGTTATCGAGCGAACTCTTGCCCACAGCAACTTTTGTGTTTATTTTCAAAGATTATGTATTTAAATTGAGTAGACTAACACTATATTTCCTAAGTTTTTCATGTACCTAAGTTTTTTTTTTTAAAAAAAAAAAGAGAAAAGAAAGCGAGTCTTGTTAGAATATTTAATATATTTATTTCTGCAATATATATCTCTCTCGAATAACTCACTTTTGAGAAAAAAAAATTATAATGAAAAATTAATTAATATTTAAACTTTCTTTTTATTCTTTTCTTTTCATAAAAGATCTTGGGAACATGTTAAAAAAATAAATTCATATAATTTATTTTTTTTCTTTCTAAAATTAAATTAGGGAACACATTATAATATACTTGATACGAACAAACCGTCAAAAATAAAGGAGGTCGTCATGATTATGAAAATTTTTGTTTCGTGTATTTGTGGGTGGAAAAAAAATGAAGGTATCTTCGCAGACAGAGGGCTGATGGATGTGGAACAAGTATTGCTCGAAATGGCAATGTATGAAGAAATTGAAATGGAGAGAGCTATTCATGATAGCCACTGAGAGAGATCACGCTGCAGCAATTCGCACTCTGTCATGTTTTCTCAGTATCTTAACTTCACTCTATCCTCCTACCTCATCCTCTAGTATGAATATGAATCTGTTCCATAGCAGTTCTTTATGTAATGTATTTTAGATCGTTCCAGTTTTACTTTGGATCGACTTCGGATGTACCCTCAACTCTTAATTCTAATATATTATGTCGCTTAGCAAAAAAAAAAAAAAATCCCTTCAAATAAATCCCTTTACAAAATTCCTAGGATGTTGAAAAAAATGTGTGGTTAACATGTAGGAATCTGTATTTCCTGGTTGACATGTAGGTAACCAACATCCTATGTTGGGTTCCTAAAAGTTTCACTTCCCATGTAAATGTTAACCAAACAACTCTAGTATTTTTACTACCCCGGGGAGTTAGAAGTACCTGAGTATATTTGCATGTCAACACAATGTTAAATGTTTTTCTCTGAAACTCCCTTTATTTCGTTATAATCCATGTTGATGTATATGTTTCCAGTGGTTGGATTTGATAATATTTTGCTATGTCGGTCATGCAATATTGAACATGGCTACCAGCTCTCTTCTTATCTCCTTGGACAGATCTGGTGCATTCTTTTACTTTTTATATTTGGATATATAACTGAAAAGTAGAGATTCTTAATGATTTTTTTTTTTTAGTTTGATTTAATTTTTTATATTTTTATTTTGTGTTTTTTACTGAGAATGTTACATATACAAATTGATGTTTATGCATGTAGGCAAACATAGTAGCATTATGTACGTCAGGGACAGTGGCTTGGAAATTGCAGCTTGCACAATTACCTTGTGTAGTTGCACAATTATCATACGTTTTAAGGCTAAAATATCACATATCTTCCTGCCGAATATTCTTCTGGGCTCGTCTGTAATCCCTGAAGTTCTCTTCACAGCATGCACTCCCTAAAAGCTGGCACCGCTGCTTATGTAAGACGTGTTATATTTAACAGAAATGCTCTTTTTATCAAGTCTTCTTAGAAGTATGAAACCAGAGCTTTGGACAAATACTCTCTTATTGTCAGTCTGATGGAGAATTTCAATAATAATATAAATCTGATTGTTATGAGCATTTACCTCGTTAGAAGTCAAATAGAAGTGTTTATCTGTCCAAAGAGAGTACATGAAAGTGAACTTACATTTGGAACTGTCTTTTAAAGATTATCACATATTAGACGCAAATATTTCATTGGGTTGTATACAGTATCTCAAAAATTCTTTTACCACATGAGGTTTACAACTCACCTAGATAAAAAAATTATGAAGAAGTGGTGGATGAAAGAGTCTTGTGTGGATTGTTCACCTCTGTGCCATATAACATTGTCAAAAATATAGTAAATTCTTGTATTAGGTATAGTTTTTCTCAAGATATTGTTAGTATAATGTTTTATGGCTATCTCATTACTAAAATATGCTTTATTTTTAGTAGTAATTATTCCTAACCGGTCCTTACTTCAAAGATGTAATGTTTGCAGGGACCTCATAAACAATGAAGCCTATGAGAACAACAGATTGCTGCTGCTAAAAAGGTTATTAAATCATTGTGTCCAACGAAACGACTTGAATCGATCGACTCGGGACTGAATAATTTGGAACGTGCGTGAATTTTATGACTTGCTTTTCAATCATTGTAGTTCAAAATAGAGCCCCTGTTCAGAATGGAGATCAATACCCCAACACTTGGGCGAAAAGGAGATATGTTTTTGATACTTGAAGGTCCAAAATGCAGTTGGTCTTAGGAAGGCATTTTCCAAGTCACCACAACACTAACAATGTCACAACAGAATTTTCCGTTGGCATTCCTAATAACAGTTTGACAAGGGAATTTTCGTGAGTACCTCTGTGCCAACGGAATTTCTGTGGTTATTTTTAGTAACAAAGTGACAACGAAATAGCTGACGGAATTTTTGTTTACTTTAGTAGCAACACATTCCCAACGGAATCATTTGGATATATAATCGCCAGTTTTTACATTCTTATAAGCCTGTAAATTTTTCATATTATAATAAAACCACAAAGAAGAACCAATTTTTTTTTCTTATAATCTGCATTACATTAGATAAACAAATTCAAAATGAATAAGACTTTTGATATCTGCTACTGCAACACTGAGTCACACAAAAACTAGACAGATAATAATTGCTACAACTACTATCATCTATTCAAGCTCAAAAACAAGAATGCTTGATCAGAGTTGCAACATGACTCTAGTCCTATAAATATACTAAGACCAAATACTTTCCCAAAATCAACAAACCCATCCAAGTCCTGAACTAATAAGACAAAGTTACTGAACTAATAAACTAACTTACTACTACAAGTTTTGCATTCATAGACAACATACTGAATTACTTACTAACTGTTACCATCCTCACTGTCTACATCATCCTCACAATCACGGGATGGACGATACCGGGAAGATGTAGCCTCCATAATCATGGCAAGTTGATTTTCCATTGCCTTCACCCGGTCCTTCATCTCTTTTAATTCTTGTTGCAATTTATCTTCATTGGTAAATGATGAGGTGTATGGTCCAATCTCAGATGGATAAAACAGGCTTTGTGATGAACCTACTCCGTATACTCTTTCTTCTTGTCAAACCCTCCAGTTGCTTGAAGAAATAATGCTTTTTCATCCACAGGCTGCCCACACTTCAGTTGCTGCTCACGAAGTTTTTCAAATAGTTCCTATACAAAACAATAACGAATGAACCAATACAACAGTTTTTTTTAAAAAAAAATCAGCGAATACAAATTATACTTTCTACAGTGATGCAAAAATCAACCAGCCTTGTATATTTCTAAAAAGTTAGATTATGCACTAACATAAAAGATGCACAAGTCCCACATTAAAAGCTAAATGTATGTCCAGAAAGTTATAAAATAACACTCACATATGTTTGTTGGCTTTTCTTGTCAATCCAAATTATTTCTTCATCATCCTCGTCATTCTCACCATCCTCGTCAATTTCGTAAGTCGGATTTTTCTTTTTCTTCACACGTCTTGTGTGCACCTCTTTAAATAATTCTCCAATAGTTGGGTCACGCTTCAATTTTATTTTCTGTAAATATTACACATTGTAAATTTCAGAGCACAGCATTGTATATGTTTAGAGATTAATCAATAATTCTGCTAAAAGTTTAGAATAATATGATATTTGAGATTTGTTGCTTATAGGACAGCTTACCAAACGAGCTGCAACCGTCCTATGAGAAGCAGAACCGCTGGTATGTGTTGAAGGGTGACCATCAACCCCACTGCGACGATTAGCTTTCTGAATCACAGATTTCTCTTGAAATTTTGAGGTTTTCCAAAACTCAATCCAGCTTAAGCGGACATTCTCGTCAATTCTATTATCTGCTTCTTTGTTATTTTCCCAGCGGGCATGAGCTACTGAACAAATCTCTGAATACCTTTTTCTTGCGTTTGCTAGCCACCCCTGATATATTATGGCATCTGATTGCCTCCAGACAAAGTATTTCTACACACATGGAGGATATAAGTTACTTGATTTGCGTGTGATTGTCTATAGTGTGTTCAAGATGGTACTACAAGTTTAAAAGTAGTGCTAGGTACTTAAAAAAATTCAAGTATAATTACCATAGCCTTTTTTAATAGCTGTTACTTGTCAGAATTATCTCTGAATTAGAGGCGGTAGCACTGACAACAAGCTTAAGGATCAGGGAAACTAGACGTTATAAACCTATGATTCATAGAGATATAAGCTGCTCTCTAAATATAATAAAACTCAACAGAATAAAGGACTTGCAGATATAAATATCAAAAATATTTACAACCTGCTATTCTTTAAAAGAGTACTCATAATCTTACAACATTTACTACGACACTAGTACACCACAACAGCCTTAATAGTAGCTTATAAATGTATTCACCAGGTTATGAATGTGATAAGGGATGTGTGTGTATAAGTATTTAGGAAATCTAAATTTAGATACATTTATATCATTCCAACCAACATACACTAGTACACCACAACATAACATATGGAATAAACCTAGTGACTACACAAAATTGTTCATCTTTAAGTAGTTAGGGACGTACAATCCAGACAAGTTTCAATTTGCATACCCTTATTCGACAATTAAAAATTAAAACATAAATAAATTATATTAATAGTAATAAAAAGGATGGATATACAACGAGGCATACATGACAATCCAGACAAGTTTCAATTTGCATACCATTATTTGACAATTAAAAATTAAAGCATAAATAAATTATATTAATAGTAATAAAAAGTTGGTGAGAGATAGGTTGGTTCTGTCTTAAAATAAAGATACCCAACTTATTAATAAGAATAAGCTACAAGTACTCTCAGTTTGACATTGGATTTATGTAATTAACTCATAATCACATATTGCTCGGAAAAATGTGTGAAAATAAAATAAATGATACTACATTGCTCGGAAAAATGATAGAATTTGCAAAGTTTTGAATTATTACATTCAAACAGTAGAAATCATCACACACATTGCCTGCAATTAACGAAATTAGGTTTAACATATGGACCATAAACAAGAATTTTAAACGAAAAGCAAATAGGAATGGTTTATGAAAGTGATATGTGTTGAAATCAGCCACTACAAATATAAAAGCAGCAACATTTTTAGCATACCACTACACACACATTGCATCTATATTATACTGTTAAATAAGAAGGAACACTATACCATAAGCAGCAACGTTGTACGCATTATTAATAAGTTCTCATTTTTATCCAAATGTAACTTTTTGCAGAGTCCAGTGACACAGCTTTTCAGAGGTGAAACAATAACCAGTACAAGGGTTTTGGCCAAGAATTACAACATTTTTAGCATACCAGTACACACACACATTGCATTTATATTATATTGCATACCAACATACCAGACACAAGAATTAAAAACTAAAAGCAAATAGCAATGGTTTATGAAAGTGATCTATGGACAGACTATCATCTAAGGAAACACATTTACTGCAAGTGTAGATAGTACATGAACTAAATTATGTAGTTTTAAATGGGAAATACATACACATAACTATAGAACTAAAATAATCATATAATTAAATGAGTTATTTTAGAGGTAACCAACATTTTCGTTGTAGCCGGCTTTCTCAATGGTTGCCTTATTGATCTCAAACCCATCCTTAGTTTTCTGAAATTTAAATGCCATATGAAGTGTCAATTGATTGAACTCTTATTGTACACTAATAAGAAATCACACAGAGTTAAATTAATAACATGGCTAATTGAATCTAAGCCATCCTCATTGCCAAAATGTCCACCACAACCTGCAGTAACACAATGCTTAAGTTAAATCAACTTAGTAATCAATGAGTACATACTAACTTAGTAATCTACAGCTATGCATTACAATGACTTGAAATTACAATAAACCCTTTGCAAATTCTTTAATAAAAAGAAAGGGGAAATGAACATCACAAAAGGGGGAATGAGGAAATGAATACAGAGGAAGAAGGGATAAAGTTATAGTTATATAGTCACCATTGATTTCATCTTCACCGCTTGATTCGGCTTTTGATTCGCCGCCCATTGATTTGGATTTGGATTTTGCTTCATCGCCGCCCTCAGAGAGTAAACCCTAATTTGTGCCCCTCGCCCTCTCCACTGGCTTGTTTCTCTGTATTTATATTTTTCAGAAATATAATTAGAAAAATTAATTTGTATATCAGTTAATTTGCTACATATATAACATAATGCTACATATAATATATATTATATACACTTGTATATATTAATATTACCACACACATATATATTCACTAATTTAAAAATACATACATGTTAGCTAATTTTAAAATTAATCGGAGGTAGCATCAAAATCATTTTCACAGTCAGTGCTGTCTTCGGTGGTTCGGGGAGATTCATCTTCAGATTCATATTCCATTTCCTCTTCTGGAGTTCCCTCGTCATCGTCTAAATCTACTTCAACTCCACTTGGATCATTCAAATGTGTAGGAATATCATCTGTGTTGATTACACTTGAATGACTGGGTTCATCATCCTGAAACGGTTCTTGATGTGACGGGGTTTGAGGAAATTCAACAAGTGCTCGAGCTTTAACCTTGCAGACAACCAACCAATCAACTTTGTCCCGTCTAAGACTTGGATAATTACAAAAGTACACTTGCATGGCCTGCATTGCTAGTATAAATGGTTCGTACACTCTCAATCTTTTTCTTTTATTGACCTCAACTATGTTGTAACGTGGATGAATTTTTGTTCCAACATTAAGTGTAGGATCGAATCATTGACACTT
Organism: Anethum foeniculum; assembly: GCA_003724115.2. Classification (NCBI taxonomy): domain Eukaryota; kingdom Viridiplantae; phylum Streptophyta; class Magnoliopsida; order Apiales; family Apiaceae; genus Anethum; species Anethum foeniculum. The sequence goes on from PHNY01239004.1 coordinate 11,731, forward strand.
AAACAAAGCAATTTTCTTAACTGGAAAACGAGGATACTCCACAATCAAAATCTCTTCAACTATTCCAAAGTAATCATTAAATGTCTCATTATAGTTTGATCATTTGATACACACTCCACTGTTGAATGTTGATCTATCAGCACCATATTCTCAAGTATGAAATTTATACCCATTCACATAGTAAATCGGTACCGACTTAACTGAACGAAGAGGTCCAACTGAGAGATCCCGAATATATTCATTTGGAACCAATGCTAGATTTTGAGCCTGAAATCATTAGTGGTGAGTATTAGAATACAAGAAAATCACCTAACAGTATTAGTCGTCATTTAATACTAATAATAGTATTAATTAACTTACATATTGTTTAAACCACATGGCAAAATCACTTTCTAAGCACTGATCAATCTCAACACTGGTTATATATGGATTGTGCTCTCGAACTTGATTTATGAAAATCCTAATTACACAAAAATTATTAGATAATCGGAATATTCATCGAGAAGAGCAAATCAATATGTGAACATGACAAAAATACACTTACTCAGTGTATGGAGCAACTTCTGGGCAGTTAAATAAAATATAATTGTGAGCTGCCATATATTCTCGACCATCAAGGTGACGAGTACTCACACTCCCATGTGAACGTCCGGGATGAGAAAGTATAGAAATATTTATCTCAAGATTCTCTCCACCTCCACTAGCAACATTTCTGGGAACTTTTCTATGTTTTGTCTTAACATGTTGCTTGAAGTAATGTGAGCAAAAAGTGGAAGCTTCTTCAATCAGAAAAGCATTGCATATAGACCCTTCAACTGGAGCTTTATTTTTCACATTACCCTTCAAGTGGCGCAAAAATTGTTCGAAAGGATACATCCAACGATACTGTACAGGACCTGCAATGAGTGCCTCATATGGTAAATGCACTAAAAGATGTTCCATCGAATCAAACAATGATGGTGGGAATATGCGCTCTAACTCGCAAAGGATAACAGGAATTTGTGCTTCAAGCCTACGCACATCACTAATCTTTAAAGTAGCTGAAGTGAGATCTCTGAAGAAAAGACTTATTTCTGTCACAGCCTCCCAAACATTATTTGGAAGAAATTCCCGAAAAGCAATCGGAAGAAGCCGTTACATAAACACATGACAGTCATGACTTTTCATTCCAAATAACTTATATTTCTTCATGTTGATACAACGCCCCATATTTGACACATATCCATCTGGAAATTTCAGTTCTTTCAACCATTCACACCTTTTCGATGATTGTCAAACCATGTAGTCTTTCCACCATGTTTTAGATTATAAGCATCATGATCATGAGCACAATGAGGACAAGCTAAATGACCTGCAATTTTCCATCCAGACAACATTGAATAAGCAGGGAAGTCACTGATAGTCCACATCAATGCAGCTCGCAAAAATTTTGTTTCAAAGAACTATCCCAAGTCTCCACGCCATCTTCCCACAACATTTTTAACTCAGCAATCAGTGGTTGAAGGAAAACATCTATCTTCTGTTTTGGATTTTTTGGTCCAGGAACAAGTACAGACATAAACAAGTATTGTTCTTTTGAACACATCCATAGAGGCAAATTATATGGAGTCACTATAATTGGCCAAGAAGAATATTGTCTACCTGTTTCACCAAATGGTTGAAATCCATCTGCAGAAAGTCCCAATCTAACATTTCTTGTCTCTGAGGAAAATGAGGGATGTGCTCTATCAAATTGTTTCCACTCCTCTGAGTCTGAACAATGACGCATCACATCTTCTTCTTGATAATGTTTAGCAAGCCATCTCATGTGGGTTGCAGTCGTAGGTGAAGCATACAACCTTTGCAATCTAGGTGCTAGTGGAAAATAAATCATCTTCTTAACAGGCACTTTCTTTTTCTCCTTC